>JADBJO010010076.1:53371-76374 GCA_016801955.1 Conus betulinus
GCATCACGAGGACATTCGAAGCTGATGGAGTGCAGCAGTAGCACATGTGATTTCGGGGAAAAGAAAGAAAATGGAAAAAAAAAAAAAAAAGAAAAAAAAGAAAAACGCGTGATCGCGCGTGGGTTGGGTTGGGAGAGCAGGTGGGTGGGGGTGGGGAGTGGGAACGGGAAGGCTCGGTGTAAGTAGTGCTTAACATCCACGACACGACCTGGGGAAACCTTCGTAGAGGTGGCAGAGAGAGAGAAGAAGACGAGAAAACTTGGCCAGAAGTAGCAGAGAGAGAAAAAGAAAGGAAACTGGAGAAAGTGGCAGAAAACTTGGTGGAGGTGGCCAGAGAGATGAGAGAGAGAAAAGACTGGAAAAAAAAAACTTGGTAGAGGTGACAGAGAGAGAGAGAGAAAGACTGGAGAAAACTTTGTGTAAGGTGGCAGAGAGAAAAAAAAAAGGACTGGAAAACACTTGGTAGAGGTGGCAGCAAGAAAAAAGACTGGAAGAAAATATGATACATAAACTTGACCAGAAGTGGCAGAGAGAAAGAGTGGAAACATTTGGTGGAGGGTGGCAGAGAAAGAAAGAAAAGGTGACAAACTTGGAGAGGTGGGCCAGAGAGAGAAAGACTGGAAACCAAACTTTGGTAGAGGTGGCAGAGAGAGAGAGAGAGACTTCAGAAACTTGGTAGAGGTGGCCGAGAGAGAGAAAGACTGGAGAACTTGGTAGACTGGTAGAAGACCTTTGGAGAAAACTTGGTAGAGGTGGCGAGAAAGAAAGATGGAGAAACCTTGGTAGAGGTGGGAAGAGAGAGAAACCTGACTGGAGACCTGGTAGAGGTGGAAGAGAGAGGAGAGAACGAAAAGACAGGAGAAACTTGGTAGAGGTGGGCAGAGAGAGAGAGACCGAGAGACAAAGGTAGGGAGAAGAGAGAGGAAAGAAAGAGGGAGAAACTTGGTAGAGATGGCAGAAGAAGGGAAAGACCGGAGAAACTTGGTAGAGGTGGCAGAGAGACAACAAAGACTGGAGAAACTTGGTAGAGATGGCAGAGAGAGAGAAAGACTAGGAGAAAACTTGGTAGAGAGGTAGAAGGCAGAACCTTGAGAGGGAGAGAAGAGAGAGAAAACTTGGTAGAGGTGGCAGAGAGAGAGGGGGAGAGAGAAAAAGACAGGAGAACATGGTTAGCGGTGGAGAGAGAGAGAGAGAAAGAGTGGGAAACTTGGTAAGAGTGGAAGAGAGAGGAGCAGGGAGAAACTGGAAAGAGGTGGAGAGAGAGAAAGAGGAGGAGAAAAAAAACTGAGAGAAAGGGTAGAGGTGGCAGAGAGAGAGACTGGAGAAAGAGGGTAGAGGTGGAAGAGGCAGACTGAAAGGAAGAAGAAACTTGGTAGAGGTGGAGGTGCAGAGAGAAAGACTGGGAGAACTTGGTAGAGGTGGCAGAGACGAGAGAGAGGAGAGAGGAGGAAAGAGGAGGAAGAAACTGGAGAAAGTTGGTTAGAGGGTGAAGAGAGAGAGAAGAGGAACTGATGAGAAACGTGGTAGACGGTGGCAGAGAAAGACGGAGGAAGAAACTTGGTAGACTGTGGCAAACGAGACCTAAGAGTGGCAGAGAGAGAAGAGAGGAGGAAGAACTTGGTAGAGGTGGCAGAGCAGAGAAAGAATGGAGAAGGAACTTGGTAGAGGTAGCAGAGAAAGACAGAAAGAGAGAGAGGAACTGACTGGAGAAACTTGGTAGAGTTGGCAGAGAGAGAAGAGAAGAAACTGGGTAGAGGTGGAAAGAGAGAGAGACAGAGGTTGGGAGAGAGAGAGAGAAAAGACTGGAGAAACTTGGTAGAGTGGCAGAGAAAGAAGAATGGAGAAACGTGGTAGAGGTGGCAGAGAAAGAAAGAACTGGAGAAACTTGGTAGAGGTGGCAGAGAGAGAGAGAGAGAGACTTGGTAGAGGGAGAGAGGAGAAAGGAGAGAAGAGTGGAGAGGTAGAGAAAGAAGACGGAGAAGGAGAGAGAGAGACTGGTAGAGGTTGGCAGAGAGAGAAAGAATGGAGAAAACTCGGTAGAGGTTGCAGAGAGAGAGAAACTGGGAGAAAAACTTGGTAGAGGTGGCAGAGAGAGAGAGAAAGACTGGAGAAACTGGGTAGAGGGTGGCAGAGAGAGAGAGAGAAAGAATGGAGAAACTTGGTAGAGGTGGCAGAGAGAGAAAGAATGGAGAAACCTCGGTAGAGGTGGCAGAGAGAGAAAGACAGGAGAAACTTGGGTAGAGGTGGCAGAGAGAGAGAAAGACAGGAGACTTGTAGAAGAAACTGAGAAAGAGAAAGGTAGAGAGTGGGTGGGGAGAGAGAAAGACTGGAGAAAGACTGGGTAGAGAACATGGCAGAGAGGTGGCAGAGAGAGACAAAGACCGGAGAGACTCGGTAGAGGTGGCAGAGAGAGAAAGACTGGAAAACTTGGTAGAGGTGGCAGAGAGAGAGAACTGGAGAAACTTGGTAGAGGTGGCAGAGAGAGAAAGAATAGAAAATCTGGGTAGAGGTAGCAGAGAGAGAGAAAGACTGGAGAAACTTGGTAGAGGTGGCAGAGAGAGAAAAGACTGGAGAAACTTAGTAGAGGTGGCAGAGAGAGAAAGAATGGAGAAACTTTTGTAGAGGTGAGAGAGAGAGAGAGGAGAGGAGAGAGAGAGAGAGAGAGAGAGAGAGAGAGAGAGAGAGAGAAGAGAGAGAGAGGATAAAAACTTGGTAGAGAGGTGGCAAAGAGAGAGAGAGAGAGGGAAAAAGACTGGAGAAACTTGGTAGAGGTGGCAGCGAGAGTAACAGACCAGAGAAAGTTGGTAGAGGTGACAGAGAGACAAAGACAGGAGAAACTTGGTAGAGCTGGCAGAGAGAGAAAAGACAGGAGAAACTTGGTAGAGGTGGCAGAGAGAGAGAAAGAATGGAGAAACTTGGTAGAGGTGGGCAGAGAAGGGAAAGACTAGAGAAAACGTGGTAGAGGTGGCAGAGAAGGAAAGACTAGAGAAAACGTGGTAGAAGTGGCAGAGAGAGAAAGACAGTAGAAACTTGGTAGAAATGGCAGAGAGAGAAAGACTGGAGAAACTTGGTAGAGGTGGCAGAGAGAGAGTAAGACTTCAGAAAACTCGGTGGAGGTGGCAGAGAGAGAGAGAAAAGACTGGAGAAACTTGGTAGAGGTGGCAGAGAAAGAAAGACTGGAGAAACTTGGTAGAAGTGGCAGAGAGGGAGAGAGAGAGAGAGACAGACAGAGAGAGAGAGAGAGAGAGAGAGAGAGGAGAGAGAGAGAGAGGAAAAGACACTGGAGAAAACTTGGTAGAGGTGGAAAAGAGAGAAAGACTAGAGAAAAACTTGGTATAGGTGGAAGAGAGAGAAAGACAGGAGAAACTTGGTAGAGGTGGAAGAGAGAGAAAGACTGGAGAACCTGGTAGAGGTGGAGAGATGGCAGAGAAAGACTGGAGAAACTTGGTAAAGGTGGCTGCGAGAAATAGACTAGAGATAGTGGTAGAGAGGTGACAGAGAGACAAAGACTGGAGAAACTATGTAGGGGTGGGCAGAGAAAGAAAGATGGAGAAACTTGGTAGGGGTGGCAGAGAGAGAAATACAGGAGAAAAACGTGGTTGAGGTGCCAGCGAGAAACAGACTAGAGAAACTTGGTAGAGGTGCCAGAGAGACAAAGTCTGGAGAAACTTGATAGAGGTGGCAGAGAGAGGAAAAAGACTGGGAGAGACTCGGTAGAAGTGGCAGAGAGAGAGAGAGACCACACACACAACACACACACACACAGACAGAGAGAGAGAGACAGAGAGAGAGAGAGAGAGAGAGAGAGAGAGAAACTATAGAAAATTGGTAGAGATGACAGGGAGAGGAAGACTGGAGAAACTTGGTAGAGGTGGCAGAGAGAAAGAGACTGGAGAAACTTGGTAGAATTGACACAGACAGCGAAAGACTTCAGAAACTTAGTAGAGGTGACAGAGAGAGAAAAAGACTGGAGAACCTTGGTAGAGGTGGAAGAGAGAAAAAAGACTGGAGAACCTTGCTGGAGGTGGAAGAGAGAAAAAGACTGGAGAAACTTGGTAGAGGTGACAGAGAGAAAGATTCGACAAACTTGTAGAGGTGGCAGAGAGAGGAAGACTGGCGAAACTTTGTAGAGGTGGCAGAGAGAGAGAGAGAGAGAGAGAGAGAGAGAGAGAGAGAGAGAGAGAGAGGTGGCATCGAGAAAAAGAATATATATAGAAAGTTGGTAGAGGTTGCAGAGAGGACAGAAAGACTGGAGAAACTTGGAAGAGGTGACAGAGAGAGAAAGGCAGGAGAATCTTGGTGGAGGTGGCGGAGAGAGAGAGAGAGAGAGAGAGAGAGAGAGAGAGAGAGAGAGAGAGAGAGAGAGAGAGAGAGAGAGACAGACAGACAGACAGACAGACAGGCAGAGAGAGAGAGAGAGAGAGGGGGGTGAACTGACAAAGGTACTGTCTGAGTTTTCGTTATTTTTCTCTGCAGAGCAGCTATATGCCGAGCTTTCTGCCTCGGCCCGAGTGCCCTTTGTCTGCACGTGAGGCTTGAAGCTACAATCAGCACCATGTTCCGAGTATGTTTTTCTCTTCGACGTTCTGAGGGGGGTTGTCAGTTAAGAATGGGAACTTCATTCCAAGCCCTCGAGCATTTTGCGTTTTCATGTTTTTTTTTTTTTTTTTTTTTTTTCCAGAACATGCTGCATACGAAATTTGCTTTTAAAATCATTACTCACTTGTTTATGTCACATGGATTGTTTCATCATCATCATCATCATCATCATCATCATCATCATCATCATCATCACCACCATCCTCCTACTTAATATCATTATTATTAATGGTAGTACTAGTATTTTCATTAGCATTTTCATCCAAGTTATACTCTTCTCTATATATTTGGTTTTTCAACACAATCATCGTCATCACCACTATCATCATCATCATCATCATCACCATCATCATTGATCAATATTATTGATCAATAACTGTCATGTTCTGAATATTCGTTCCCCACAAATAATCAAATGTGCGCACGCGCTCACACACACACACACACACACACACACACACGCACACGCACACGCACACACACACACACACGCACACTCACACCCACACACACACACACACACGCACGCACACACACACACACACACATGTACGCACAAATATACACAAACTCACTCACACTCACTCACACACACACACACACACACACACACACACACACACACACACACACATGCGTCTACGCCCATATACACAGGCATACACACACACACACACACACACACACACACACACACACACACACACACACACACACATGCGTCTACGCCCATATACACAGGCATACATACTACACACATATATGCAGGAGCATGCTTACACCCACAGATCACAAACGCATATATATGCACATGCGTGCACACACACACGCACATACACGCAACTCACTGCATACTCTGGCCTACATACACACGAACCTGTGTCCCACCTACCTGCACACACTCACATACACACACATGTGCACATGCACGTTAATACACACACACATAGAAGTAGTGCAGACAATCAAGTTAAGTACCCAAGGTTTGACCAGCGCGATGCGCTTAAAACGCGGGTCAGATATTGACTGAGTCGGATCCACGAGATCCTCATCTAAAACTCTCTCATCTCAGTCATTCATTCATGTATCCATCAGCTGTAAATCAAGCGGAAGGTGTGGTCTTAATACTTAGAAAATGTGGTGTAGCATAAAATTATGGTCTTGTCCGCACGCAGTTCCAACTTGATATATACTGATACGGAAACGAAAATTGTCAGCTCGTACGAAATCAATTGGAACATTGCCCGGAGCAGTTGGCTGTCAAAGCTGGCTTTATTTTTATCTCTCCAAGTTTCCCCTCCCTCCCTCCCTCCCCCTCCCAGCTTCACGCTCCCTCCCTCTCCTCCAGCAGTGGCATTACTTCTTCCTGTTCTACTCATTCAGGCCACAATGATTCACTTGACCTGGGAAGTTTCAGAACGCAGTTGAACAAAGCCCAGAGCCCGCTTGGTAACTACAGTATGGAGTCGACACGCTTAATCGTTGGATTGTTGCTGTATGAAACCGATAGCGGCTCTTCCGTTAACGTTAGTTTCGCCCTACACAAAAAAGGTTTTGTGTGTTGCTTGATACCTGATAAGCTTAGAACAACATTGGGTGCATTGCAGAGCAACAATTGTTCGCTTCGTGGCTTCACTCTCTTCTTCAACGTATGGTTTCGTTTGTAAGTAATTTAGCCTACTCTGCAGAAGAGAACATAATTCAATGTGCAATAGTATCATTGGTGAGTACTTTGCCAACAGATATTCTGTAGCTTATTATAATGAACTGCACAATGATTACAGATATTGTATTATTCCGAGAAAACTAAGAACGTTTTCTAAAAAAAGGCGTAATTGTAAGTTAGTTTTTGTACGTACCAGGTGGTGATCGCAGACAGGGTCGCCCTGTCTTCTTCAGCTCACTGTTGCTGTTTGTTGCAGCGAGGACCTGGTGGGACGACTGTTGTGTGGGGGTGAACGGTTGGTTGTCAGGATCTGATTGCCTTGATCTCTGTTCAGCTGGGGCGTCTGGTCTTAATTTCGATGGCTTCTTTAACTTTCTTTTTGTGAGGAAGGGCTCTGTAGATAAGATCTTGGTTTCTTGGGGGCTGAAACTGTGGCCTGTGGCTTGTAGGTGTTCATGTATGGCAGAAGTAGATCGTTTTGGTGTTCCTGTAGACGGGTGGTGGTGAGTGGTCTTGCTGTCTCGCCAATGTAGGTATGGGTACAGTCTTGACAACCTACCTGGTACACTACACCACACTGCTTGAGGGGGTCCGTTTTGTCTTTGACATGGGTCAGTTGCTGGCGTAGGGAGTTGGTGGGTTTGTGGAACACTTTGCATCCATGTTGTTGGAAGTCCTGGCTAGACGCTCTGAGACTCCTTTAATGTAAGGGATCCCCACTTTCACACTGTCCGTATCTGTAGAAGAAGGGTAGCGAACTCGAGGGTTGTCCCACATCCATGCAGGGTATCCATAGCGAAAGGGCAGTCTTGATGTGTTCTTCTTCTTTCAGCTCTTCCTCCTTAGTGGAACACAGTACAGAGGCTCTGTGCATGAGGGTGTTGACAACAGATCTCTTGTGCTGGAGGGGGTGGTTAGAGTGAAAGTTCAGATATTGGTCAGTGTGGGTGGGTTTCCTATAGACGGTGGTCTCCACCCTGTCGTCATGGGTTCGGGTGATGAGTGTGTCCAGGAACGGGATCTTCCCTTCTGCTTCAGTTTCCGAAGTGAATTGGATACTGTCGTCAATGGAATTCAGGTGAGTGGTGAAGCTGTCAACCTCCGTCTCCTGTATGCGGGTCATGGTGTCATCCACATAGCGGTACCACATGCTGGGAGGGTTGGCAGCGGTCTCAAGGGCTACTTTTTCAAAATGTTCCATGTACAGGTTGGCTACCACTGGAGATACTGGCGAACCCATGGCAGCTCCTTGTTTCTGCTGGTAGAACTCATGGTTGAACGAAAAGTAGGTAGTGAGGCACAGTTCCAACAGTTCTAGCACCTGTTCTGTAGTGAGTTCACACCGGTGACGAAGGTGGTAGTCATCCTCAATCTTCTCCGAATGACTTGGAGAGCCTTGGGTACAGGGATGCTAGTGAAAAGTGCACAAAATATCATAGGAGACAACGTTTCTCCCCGGAGCCAGTTGCTAGTTTTCCATCTTCTGTACAAAATCTGTGCTGTTGACTATGTGGTGCTCGGTCTGCCCAACTGAAGGTCCCAATATTTGTGTCAGGAATTTGGAGGCATTGTACATGACACTGCCACAGCTGGACACAATGGGGCGGAGCGGGGCATCCTTCTTGTGTATCTTAGGTAATCGATACAGCTTAGGCGTGGATTCTGAAGTGGAGTAAAGACGACGTTGGTAAAGATTAGGGGAGATAGAATCTTCTTTCTTCCATTTCTTCAGCAAGTTGATAAGTCTTTTTTTCACTTTCTTCATAGGGGTCAGTCTTGAGTTTTTCATAGGTGTGAGAAGGTTCTGTACTTTCTGTTGTACTATCTTTCGGTAATAATACTGTGGTCTACCTTTGTCAGCTGGAGGGAGACGATGCTGTCGTCCTGTCTCAAGTTTTTCAGGGCTTGTTTTTCCCTCTCGTGAAATGTTGGACTTGGGTGGCTTACTGGACTTTATGACTTTGACCACTTCGCTCCGTAGGCTGTATGCTGTGGCTTTGTCTTGATCTGGCTGCACGCTGCTTCAGTGGAAGCTACGATTTCCTTGACTGGAATCGATGTGGGTTATAATCTCTCCAACCGTGCTCTCAGTGACAGTGAATCAAGTGTGCTGAAGAAAAAGTACTTAAACTTCTGTGTTATGCCCACATGATTCCACTCAAGGAAATTGAATTATTTGCTTTGTAGGAGTGACAGTCGCACTGACTCCATGATTTGGCACTTTCTGTCGGCATAAGTGGGGTATGTGTGGGGGCTACGTGTCCTACCTATATCATATGACAAATGTCACTGATCTTCATGGGTGACCTGGTGTTAGTGCAGTGTCCTCCCGATAGTGGGCCTTGTGAAGGTTTAAATGTGATAGCTTTCGAATGGATAGATGGTGAGTATTGGGACTGCAACAGGATGAACCGAGTTTGGCTGAGAAAGGCTCCTGGACTGAAATGTGAAAGTAATGCAGTGAAAGGACACAGAAATCAAACCCCCCCATCTGGAAATATGAAACGCAGCCTCCCCTGGCAAAGAAGAAGAGTCAGTCATACTTCAGAAGGTGTGATTGTTGTCTTTCCTGCGGTTAGTTACAGCACATCAAGCACAAAGCAACAACAAAACAACAACAACAAAAAGAAAAGAAAAGAAAAGAAAAGAAAAACCCCTTGTGGATTCCGTCAATTGAAAACAGTTGAAAAAATGTTTGCAAGGAAAATTAACATAGACGGCTATGAAATGAAGATTTCCTAGATGTTATGCAGAGAGTTTTACTTTGTTGTAGATGGAAAAATTAGGTTTTGAAATAGAGGAATGTGTGTGACCAGCTGTTTCGCTTGCATTTTTTTTCAAGAAAAAACATGCGTTGTCTAATTCATTTATTGACAAACTGAATTGTTTATTTGTTACCACAGATGGTCCATCAACTCTTGAAGTAAGTTTCCAGTTGAAAGACTTACAGGTGAAATTTGAAAAAAAAAAAAAAAAAAAAGAAAAAAAAAGACCATAACAGACTCTGAACAAATTCTGAAAATGCAGCCCCTGTTACATTTGCCTCAGTGTTCTGATTTCCATCGTGTTTCTGCTAAACGACTCTCCCTTCCTTGCCTCGTCATCACCATTCAACGGTGGTCCCTTTCTCTTCAAGTCCCCCGGAAAGAAATTGACAAAAACCTGGAGAAAAATCCCGTGTGATTTGTACTGCTGCAACTGTAATGGTGACAAGGCCCGATGCACAGGGCAGGACAACCGGAAGTTGCAAGTTGCATTATTTACCACGACTTCCGGCCAACATTAGTGATTTTCGCATGTTTCGATCTAATTTCTATCACCTGAATCGTACAATGATGTTAAATCTCTCCAACTTCGAGCTTGTCGTCATGAATCTGACGGACAATCATATCCACCTGATTGACCCGGATGCTTTCGCTGACTTTCCCAAAAATAAAGTTCCTAGATTTGAGCCTTAACCCTATTTGATTCCTCAGCTGCGGGAGTCGTTGAAAGGAATGTCCAGTAGATCTTTGAGCACTTTGGCGATGGGTGAAATGGGCATTTCGTCCCTTCCAGATAACTTTTCGACATGAGTTCATCAACAGAAACTTCACTAAGGTCGACTTGCAGCAAGAACCATTTCACGTCATTTAACAACGCTCTTTTTCGCCCGTTTCTGGCGCACAGACATCGTGAACATGGCCCCAGAACAGAATCACTGACGTCATACATGTCAGTCAGAGTCAACATCAACATCTGATCTTGAAAGAGAACCAGCTGCAAGAGTTTCCAGACCTATCACTGAACAAGTCACAGACAGCTGATGACAAGGTCTGCGAGGAAGCCTTCTATTACCTCAGACACTCGCTATCTCAGGGAACCCTCTCCGACGGATCAATCCTCGCTTTCTCCGCGGGGCATGCCTGCCTCACCTGAGATGGCTGGACATCAGCTCGTCAACCTTGCTGGCTACACTGGAGAACCACTTCATCGCTGATCTACCCAGTTTGGGCATCTTTAGTAGTGAACGACATGAAAAATCAAACGATACGAGACCTAAGCCTTCAACAGTTCATCCCTGAAGACCCTCAATTTGGATGGCAAACGGCTTTTTCAGAAAGACACGGTGGAACATCCTCGGATGTTTAAATACTGCCCAAATCTTGAGGTACCTTTTCATACTACATAATCTTCTGTCTCCTTCCCTGATCTCCACCCCATCCGATCCTGCACAAACCACTTTCTCCTCTTCCCGTCTCACTTGTATATGTGGTGTGTGAGTGTGTATCTGTGTTTGTATTAGTAGTAGCGTAGCAGCAGCGGCAGTAGTAGTCGTAGCAGTAGTAGTAGTATAGTAGTTATTAGTAGTAGTAGTAGTGTGGTGGTGGTGGTGGAGTAGTATAGTATAGTAGTAGTAGTTTTATTGTACGTCCTTTCACAAAATTATGTGATTTTAGACGTTATATTCCACCAGATACTTCCGTTTACACTGCTGACTTACAGCTTTGGTTCTAGCACTGAAGATAATCTCTCAATCTACAATCAAGGACTTTCTGATTTTGTCTGATTCGCTGTCAGCTTTGGAGGCGATAGTTGGCCGTAACCGCCATCATCCTGAACTTCTACACTTTTTAAAAAAAAAAAAAAAGCAAAAGGTCACAACAAAAAAAAACACTTGGGTTCCCCTCGTTGGCATTCGGAAGGTGAAACATTGATCGTTTTGGCCAAGATTGCCAGCGGACAATGGAAATCTGTCTAACATATCTACCCCTACTCGGATTTAAACCTAAAAATATGATTATGGTCTCAAGACTTCTGGCACCGCTGAAACTGGAATACCAGATGGATAACAAACTTTTCCAGATCCGTCAAAATCTAAAAGGAAGAAAGTTCCTCTCATCTGCTCTGTTGGTCGCAAAGAAGAAGGTTCCAGATGCCGGCTGCAGATTGGCCATTCGTAATTTTACACTTTCGTACTTTGAAAGAGTGAAGAAGCTCCGTGTGCCACTCCATGTTACGAACCACTCCGACGAAACATATTCTTTTTAGAGTGTTGGGACGACATGCTGTGGGCATGGGACAATTTACAGCCGATTCCACCGAAAACCTTGTTCAGAGATGTTCCACCCTGATGTGATCTTGGAGTTTTTGAAAGAGATTAAACATTTTTTTCATCTGATGCTGATGATTTACAGCGGAAAGATTTTAAACAAATTGTCTGGGTTGTTTAGAAGAGTCTTTTGAAGATGTATTTTTAGCAGTTCGGTGAATGAAATGACTTGTGAGTGACCTCAACGCAGGTGGACCAGCCCCTGCTATGGCCCTTTGCGGTCGGCTGGGTATAAGCAACATTACCTTACCTTACCTTAGACGAGAGAGAGAGAGAGAGGGGAGAGAGAGAGAGAGACGGAGAGAGAGAGGAGAGGGGAGGGAGGGCCGGGAGTGCTTACAATACGTAAGTGCGTGCGTGCGAGTGTGTATGTGTGTTGTGAAAGTGTGTGGCATTGCACGTGTACTCACACAAAGACCGCAATCATCATATTGAATATCTAACCGGACTATGTAAACACAAGAGGGTAACGTTTAATAGCAAGAATAACATCGAAAAAAAAAACACATGGCTGTAAGTGTGTGCGTGTTGCGTGCGCGCGGTGCGCGCAGGCGCGTATGTGGTGCGTGTGTGTTGTGCTTGTTTGTGTGTGTGTGTGTGTGTGTGTGCGCGTGCGTTGTGTGTGCGTGTGTATGTGGGTGTGTGTGCAGCGCGCGCTGTGCGTGCGCGTACGTATGTATGTGTGCCAAGCCTGTATTGTGATTACTAAACATAGATTTGACGGTTTCAGCCAAAAATCATTGTGGCTAATTCCAGACAAAACCAAAAAAACTATACACAAACAAATAAACAAGAGTAAATATACGAAAAAAAAAAAGAAAGAGAAAAGAATATGATATCTGTATACATGATAGCTCCATGGGGTGTCTTACCCGTTCAGAAACTGTCCATCGTGAACACCAAACGGAACATGGACGAGCGGGAGATGTTCACCTTCCTGGTACCCCTGAAGTCTACGAGATTCCTCAACTTGCAGAGGAACCGGTGTGGGCAACATACCCCCCCATCTCCTCTGGCGTCTGCCCAACCTTCAAGTCAGTGGCCTTTCTGTTTGTTTCTGTTTTGTTGTTGATTCAGCCGCTGTATTCTTCATTGGTCTTCTGTTCGATGATCTTCAGCTTCAGCGCTAGGTGTGTGTGTGTGTGTGTGTGTGTGTGGTGTGGTGTGTGTGTGTGGTGTGTTTGCGTGTGCGTGTGTACGTGTGGCGCGCGTGAGTAGGTGCGAGCGCGTGCGTGCCGTGCGCGCGAGCGCGAGCGTGCGGTGTGTGTGTGTAGTTGCGTGTGTAGTGTGTATGTGTGTCTGTGTGTCTGGTGGTCTGTGTGGTGTGGTGAGAGAGTGAGACGTTCTATACATTGGTGTGTGTGGCGGTGTGTGTGTGTGTGTGTGGGTGTGTGTGTGTGACAGACAGAGACAGACAGACGAGAGAGAGAGGAGAGAGAGAGAGAGAGAGAGACGTTATATACAATGTGTGTGTGTGTTATATACATGTGTATACATTTGTGCGTGTATGTGTTGTGTGTGTGTGTGTGTGTGGTGTGTGGTGTGTGTGTGGTGTAAAACATTTTATACATGTGAGTGAGTGTGTATGTCTGTGTGTGTGTGTGTGTCTGTGTGTGTCTGTGTGAGTGTGATATATATAATAATATATATAACTATATAATATATCTTTATATATTATATAGAGAGAGCGAGAAGAGAGAGAGAGAGAGAGAGAGAGAGAGCGAGACGGACAGACAGACAGACAGAGATAGTGTGTGTGGTGTGTGTGTGTGTGGTTGTTGTGTGTGTGTGTGTGTGTGTGTGCGTGCGTGTGTGTGTGTGTGTGATTCCAGTATCAGGACTGGCGAGTGTCATGAATTCTACGAAGGGGTTCTCCCTATGTCAGTCGAAGGTTTACAGCAAAGATGTTGTAAACGTTTTCCAAATCTATTGAGTGAAGAGATCATCCTAGTTGAGTAACAACGTATAGTTGAGACTCTACGCTTAAAAAAAAACCAAACTTGTGGGGGGGTTGAGGGGAGGGATGGGGAGCGCGTGTCAAACAGACATGGGGTTAGAGTAGGGACTTGCCAAGCCAAGAAAGGGAAGACAGGACATATCGTTGATTCAGAGTTTTGTTTTTTTTTTCTTCATATAGTGTTCTTCCTCTCCCAGCGGCAAATGCATCCATCCAGTGAACCCAGAGCATGAAAACGCAGCAAATTTGATGAGAGATCTACGCTCCCACCCCCCCACAACCACCTCCGCCCTCGGCACACTCTAAACACACACACAAAACAACCACAACACACACACACACTACACCAGTACACAAAAGTTTTGTCAGAACGTATACATGAGGAGCGCCCACCTGATGATGTTCAACAAGTTGGATTACTTGTGGCGCGAGCACACCCTTGACAAATTTTTTTTCTGGAAAGGTGAAAGAGCCTTGCACCAGAAAATCTCTACTCTCTATATCTCCTCGCTCTCTCTCTCTCTAGAGGAGAAAACACGGAGAAAAAAAGAGATGGCAAAGAACAACTTCTATTTGGAGAGGAGACAATATACAACCTATGATATTGAAGATAGCCAGAAAGAAGTCAGTACCAGTTGATTTCCGTCCAGTTAGAATCCAATGCACCATGCTAGGGGTTATCTTGGATACGATGGTACCACAGGGCGACACGTCGTAGGGGCTGTCCTTTGTTTTCCATGTGGCGATCCCTCACGGAAATTCGGCCACAGTTTTGCACATTCTAACGACCGTGAGTTGCGGACATTCGGATGCGGTTAACAGGATTCTGCATTTTCCACCAGCCCTAACTCCCAGACCACAGACGCCTTTTGTTTTCCAGAGACTGATGTTCACCGGGAGCAACCTGAACCTCCCCCCCGTATGAGTCCTGGGCAAGCGCGGAGAGGTCACCTTATCAGACGGCTCAATGTCCACGGCTACCGGAATCATGAGTCCATGGTCCAACTCTGCCCTGGGAATTCCGGAAGAACCTGAATGCTGGACAATCTCGCAGAACCCCTTCTCATTGCACCTTTAAAAACTGCTCTGTTTCGAAGTGAGTGGTATGCGCTTTGTGTCGGTTGGCGGGCTCCCCCCCCATCTTCTCTCTCTGATATGGGTGTGTGTGTGTGTGTGGTGTGTGGTGTGTGTGTTTAAATCCCTCTTGTCTCTGTCCTCTGCAAACAGCTGGTTGGATCCGTGGAGAACAACAACTGAAGGTGACAACTTCCGCTCGCGGCAGTATCGGGCTGGGCCGGGGGGGGGGCGCCAACCCCCGGCCACCGAAGGAGACTCCTTTGCACGAGTTCCGACCGACGGCCGAGATCCCTGCGCTGTTGAGAACCACCTTCTCCCTGGTGTTTTGTGGCGCTTGCTTTCCTGCCAGAACTGACGCTGCCGGTGTTTTTCCCTTCGCCTACCGTTTTACCGTGGCCCTCGGTACTACAATCTACCGCTTGAGAACGCGGCGTCCGATGTGCAAGGTAAAGAGATGATGGGGAAAACTAAAAAGGAGGAATCGTGTTTAAATGATGTTTTTTTCTTCGTTCACATATCCCTTTCCCATCCACGTTTACTTCAAAACGGTCCCGAATGGAGTCCCTGGGAAGTATATGCTTTTACATAAGTCTCGTCCTCTGAACCCTTCCCACAGAAGTATTGGTTATAACACGTTCTGTAGTAGTAATCGAGAACAGGTTGATTGGCTAAAAAAGGATGCTGTGACTGTTTCTTATTTTTTTAAGGTGAAGAGTGAAATTATCGACATAGAAGTAAAAGAAGAAGAGAAATAGAACAGGTAACGAAAAGAGGAATAAAAGAACTATGTATGTTGCTATATTTCGGCATTGATGCGTATAGTAGTACTTAGACGAGAGACGGATGTTAGTATTAAACGCTATGTTTTTTGGTGATGATGCCGGTTCGCGAATTGGTAAATGCATGATAGTGAACGATGCTGGTGGAGGTTCATGACCTGACGGTGATAACAGTATACTGTAACGATGGCCATCTCATTGTTATTAATCTTGTAGTAAAAACGACACTGGTGGTGACAGCAAGCCTTAGGCGTCATAGCGGCCCGCAGGAAATATCACCAGTATATGTTGAGTGACAGCATCAGGGCTCATTACATACTAAGCCTAAAGAGCAGTAGGGATGGTATACGCTACGATAGCGCTCAAGCATTCATCAGAGGTAGCAGTTCGAATCAAATACATCATCAGCCTGCATACCTCCGGACTTCGAGGTCCCGGCCTTCTAAACGGAACTAGAACCCTATCCACCTGTTCACCTAAGTGACGCCACTCCCCTGCCCCAGCCCCAGGGGCCTGGACGTGGGTGGTGGGACGCCTGCTGCCCATCGTTGAGGGGGCACGGGCTAAGGTCCTTCGGGGGTAGAAGACAGCACCCCGGCCCGTCCTCGTGGACAACAATCACCATTGCTGTAACATGCTCGCTGTGCGCAATGAATTTTCGCAGTTTAGTGCTAGAGGGGATGAGAGAGTGGGTGAAAAAGAACTTGCGCCTGCTCAATGTGTGGGTGGGTGGAGGGGTGTGTGTGTGGGTGTTGTTTGTGTGGTTTGTGTGTGTGTTTTAGGAAGACGAAGGGCCCGGGTGGGGGTGAAAAGATTTTTGTGGATTGAAATAGGAATGTATGTTTTTGATAGAACCAGCAGAAAATTAAGCTAGGGAAGGACTGGGGGGTGATGGGTTACGAAAGTAGGAATAAAAGAAGGTGGTTGGAAGAGTGGAGTAGAGAGTATATGGGGAAGTAGGGAGGGAGAGGGAGAGAGGGGGGGGGGGGGGGGGGGGGGGGGGGGGGGGGGGGGGGGGGGGGTGGGGGTGGGGGGGGGGGGGGGGGGGTGGTGGGGGGGGGGGTCGGGGGGGGGGGGGGGGGGGGTGATGGAGAGAGAGGAAGGGGTGTGGTGAGCAGTAAAACTTTTCCCAATTCATGACCGGGCGGGTTGGGGAAATATGGGAGAAGTTACATAATTTCTGAATCAATTTACACTCCAAACCCTTCCCGCCTCCAATTTGTTTTTGAAGGTTGACTCTTTGTGTTGTGTTTTCCTCCACGAGGGGTGGATGGTGGAAGTATCTGGGAGTTACTGTTATCCATCCTTCTCGCCCCCCTCCCTCCCTCCCTAAACACACATCCCTCTCGACGCGCGAGCACACACACACCACACGCTGTACACACCCAAGCGGACGCAGCTTCAACACACCACATCGACGCAACCTCCCCCCAATGCTGGTTTTACTGGACTTTTCAAACATCTTTTTTTTTTTAAAAAAACGCAGTCAATTGTTACAGAACAGTGCAATAAATTTGGTTGGACTAATATCCCATCATATAAGTAAAATTTATAATGTTCTCCGGTCCCCGATTTTTAGTACTTTTTTCCAAAATTTTGAAATTCATTTGTTGAAGAATGGTAAACTGGGTGCTTTCCTGTAAAATCACATTATCATCACAGATTCTAGATCATTACTAGATGTTTCCTGACGGTAGAAAATAGCCATAACTATTCGACGATTCAGTTTGCAGTTTACCAGCAAAATAAGAGGATTTACAGGATGAGAAAACCACCCAAAAACCCGAAACAACTTCACTTTCAAAGTGTTTTGATCGGTTGGGGTATACCTTACTCTGTCGGTTTGAAGTACCACAAAACACTGCTCCCCTGACACCCACCACACCCACCCACACACACAACACAGCACCACCACAACAACATTGACATATTCACTCGTTGCTTTTGGTTTGCCGGATCACTTTACGAATCATTATTCATGTAATAGACTTGATAACGGATCAACCCATGGCCACGCAGTACATGGATGAGAGCGCAGTAACATGCTGCTCATCTGCCCACTCCACAACAGGGAGGGTGCGCCAGTGCTAGGTTCGAGCACATCCCTCTTTGTCGCCGCCCTCCGAGCGCTAAAGAGTCTCGTAACTGTGCTATCGAGTGAGCCGGAGGAATGACGAAGCCATGCCTCAAGATGCTGACTGCGGGAACGTTTTCCTCCATGGGATAGAGCGGGAAGGGCGCAAAGGTGTGC
Source organism: Conus betulinus (assembly GCA_016801955.1). NCBI lineage: Eukaryota > Metazoa > Mollusca > Gastropoda > Neogastropoda > Conidae > Conus > Conus betulinus. Next base: position 70,793 of record JADBJO010010076.1, read on the forward strand.
CTCAACGGCACTGACTGGCCATCAAGAGCCCAGATGCCCAGCTTCGAACTTGTGGTTTGAAAGGGAGCAGCGGATTTGTCAGACCCCTGGTACACACGGTCCTTACTAGTGTAGGGCCTGTGTGAAAAGAGAGCAAAGACTGTATCACGACCCTGGTTACACACGTTTCCTTAATAGGTGGGGGGCCCTGTGTACAAAAGAGAGCAGGGACGTTCAAGACCCTGTTAAACCGTCTCCTTAAATAATGGTGTGAGGCCCTGTGTTAAAAGGAGCAGAGCTGTATCGACCCTCGTAACACATTCCTTATAGGTGTGACACATGTCTTAAAAGGAGAGCAGGGACTGTATCATACCTTGCTACAACACACCATTCCTATAGGTCGTTGAGACCCTGATGGAACAAGAGATATAGACTGTTCAGACCACTCGTAGCACACATTTCCTTAATAGGTTGTGAGGCCTATCTTAAAAGAGAGCGGACTGTATCAGCCAACCCTGACTTACAAACCGTTCCTGATAGGTGTGAGGAGGACCCGTGTGAAAAGAGCAGGCCGGTTCACCCTCGTCCACATCCGTAATAGGTGCAGGCCCTGTGTTCCCTCGTACACCTTCCTTGATGGGGGCGGATATTTTTGGTAAACGGCAGCAATGGAATGTGTCAGATGCTGTCACAACCCATTTTTCCTTCATCGGAGCGAGGGTGTTGTAAGATGTGGCTTTGGAAAGCCGGTGTGGGGCGAGTTTTAAGGTTCATATCACAGAATCAGCGAGAAGTTTCGTAAAAGAGAAAGCAGCCAACTCTAATTTTATAGTCTTCACTGAAAACTCTATAAGAACTAAGGTTTTTTTTGTTTCTTTTTGTTCGTTTGTAAAGTTTTTTGTTTTTTTTGTTTTTTTGTGTTTTTTTTAACCGTGCTAGCAGGAATGAACTGGTCCTCAGTGTTGCCAAGTGAAGTTGCCTGTGCGCACTAAGAACGCCCGGACTGGAATCATCGTCTTAGGGCGAACCTCTGTAAGAGAAATCACTTTGAGAGGCAAACAAAAATCCTTCCAGACAACAAACACAACATAAGGATCGCACTCGGAAACAAGCACTAACAAAATCAGTTTTAACCAGAGAAGTGCCTCATTCCTCCAGAAGAAAAGGGCAACTCGTTGCTGCAGAAGAAAATCGTTTTTAAAAAAACATCTTGAGGGTAAATGTAATACCCCGAAATCTGATGTTACAACCCACCTGTGCCCTCCAGTGTGCAGTTAATGCCTACAATAATCGTCAAACCACTCCTTTGTATAAACCGAATAAGTGCCATACAATTGTTATCATACGTGCTGCCGGTACATACATTCAATACCATAGAAATCTCCAGCACAGTACAGTAAGTTTCTGCTGTTACTGCACAAGCGCAGTACACAGCCTAATTTCCATAGATCACCACAATTTCTATTTCATTATGGCAGACATCACGTGATAATGCAGCGCACAAGATGACTTGTACACAGTATAGAACAGCCAAACTACAGCTAAAGGCAACAACACGCTGTTCTTATTAAAGTAAGGATGAAGTGTTAAAAGCCATAGAGACGAACAGTAGCGCAGGGCATCGATGGAACGAGAATTTTCGTGGGAATGAACGTGGGTAAACATACCGATTTTTATTGCGACAGCCGTTTTCGTCAAGTTCAATTGACACGGCATTCTATCTCTCTCTCTCTCACGCACATACATGACACATAGACACACGACGCCGAAGGCGCGCCAATCTTTGACCTTCCTCTTTTAGTGAGACGCACTGTTAGTGACGAAGTGGTAAACCATGCAGCGAATTGAGGATTCCTGTTCCTCAGTTAGTTCTGATCCTGTTTGGACATGGAGGGAAAACTTGTGACAGGAAAAAAGCTAAACAGGGAAAAAAGCCCCCCCCCGCCTCCCACACACACACACCACAACACCCACATGCACACACAGAGAGAGAGAGAGAGAGAGAGAAACGTTCCTGTTCCTGTTACGAATTGAACACACACACAAACAAGTGTTTGTCCAGCCAGATGAGTCGGCATATGTACAACTGTATTTTGACTTGGAATGGATTAAATAATATGATAAGTAGGTTTTGATTCATTACTCCATTTCGAACTTTTTCAAATGCTAATGAATATTTCCTGTTTTGTGGGCGGCATAAACAATTCAAAGTGAGGTTGTAAATACCCGTAATTGTGTCGTTTCCAAGAGATGTGGGTATTTCCTGTCAGTCTTATTTGGTTTTTTAATAGCACTCTTGGAGTTACATGCTAATTACCTGACATTTCTGGTCTACATCTTGTTCGGATTTTTTTCCTTTGTCCATACTGGGGCCTTATAAGTTCAGGTCTGACCTGCTTTGAAAATGGGTTTACATGTCCCTTTGTTATCAAGCTGCTAATCACATGTTTAATCTGTCGTCAATATTTGTTTTAACCTAATTTTTGGTCATGCTGCTTTTATAATAACAGATGTCGACGAGGGTTTTTTTTTGCTTGGTGCATGCTGGCACGTCATGTATCTGGTCTTCTGTTTTGGAGAATCTTTTTTGCTTCTTTGCTACATTGCTCATTCTACAGATAACATGCCGAATTTTTTTAAAAAAATTGTTAAATGTTTTGCTTGCGGTGAGTCATGTTATGATAATATATCAGTTCCTGTTGTTTTTGTACTTGTTTGCTTTTCATTGATCATATTGCTATATCAACGTCTGTCTGTTGGTTTTGAAATCGGTTTTGTTTATGCTGTGTTCCATACTGCTGCGTACCCGTAACAGGTCTCGTTCACCTTATAAAGACGGTTTTGCTTTTTTTGTGCTCCTAGTGGATGAAGTAACAGGGGCATAGTGCACCTTCGTTTTTTCTGTTTTCCTCTTTAATTTTCTATTGGAAACTGTTTTTTGCTGGGGTGGTTCTTTTGTTGGGGAATCATTTTAGATGTCTTATGTGGTGTGTGGGTGTGATGTGGTGTGTGTGTGTGTGTGTGTGTTGGCTAACTGACATGCCCTTTCTACGACCAAATCGATCTTGTTGAGGATGTGGTGTTGACAATCAATAACAGCCTTTGTGGTGTCCTTTGTGGTTGTCCGTTCAACTGCGTCCATGTTTCAACCCTTTGTTTTCTAGACTCCTTTCTTTCCCCCGGAAACGTAAAAGTCAAACGGTTTGTCAACATCTGCTCTCATTATACGCTTGATTTAAAGTTATTCGTAAATAAAGGTGATGGTCGGACGTTGGAGCACATCTATCACCCTAACACCATTCTTTAAAATGGTGTTCAACCGGAGCGTTATTCTACATCCTCTAAATCATTGTTCCTGTTACCATTCACAGTTTAACCTGTCTCTGCAAGACTTAACATGTAGCCTCACTGCAGATGAGATCAACAATTCCCACAACGAACCATATTGACACACTATGATCTCCTTACAAGAAATTTGAAAAATTAAGAAATGAACGATCCTTGTCATATCTTTGTTTGACATTGTAGATACTTTATTTTCAATGTTACGATGTTATAGTTGAATATCTTTGTATTCTTATATATTTAATTCAACATGCTTAAATTCTTATTATCAGAATGGACCAGTCAAATTGTGTTGATTTGAAAATCTGTACTTCCTCTTATGGTCCAAACAAGGCCTAATATTTATTGCAACACGGTCATCCCTTTCTATTCTTTGCATTTTTTCTTCTCTCTCTTACCCAACAACACGCCGCAGATTGACAAATTCACCCTTACCATCAGCACACAGTCGGTCTCTGAAATGTACACCCATAACACAGCAGTATGACAAATGAAACCCATACCATCCAGTGCACCACTCGGCCTCTGAAAAATAGTACACACACCATACCACAGTGCACAGTCGGCCTCTGAACAAATGTAACACCCATAACAATCAGTGCCACAGTCGGTCTCTGACCAATGTACACCACATACCATCAGTGCAGTTCGGCCTCGCCAAAATGTTACACCACATACCATCAGTGCACAATCGGGTCTCTGACAAATGTACACCACACATACCATCAGTGCACAGTTCGGTCCCCTCTGACAAGGGACATGCACAGCCCCATAACCATCAAGTGCACAGTCGACCTCTGACATTGTACCCCCCATACAATCAGGCACACAGTTGGAGCCTCACACAAATGTACCCTGTACCACAGTCAGCCTCTGACAAATTTACAAACCACATTGTCACAGAGCCAGCCCTTGGCTGGCATATGTACATTTTTCATACCATCATTGGCACACAGTCAGCCCTCTGACAAATGTACACCCTGTACCATCAGCGCACAGTTGGCCTCTGGAGACAAATGTACACCCCTATACAATCAGGCACACAGTCAGCCTCAGACAAATGATACAGCCCTGTATGACAGTCAGCCTCTTGACAAATTTACACCACATACCACAGCCCCGCCTCTGCATAGGTACATTTCGTACCATTAGCACACAGTCAGCTTCAGACAACCGCTAAACCACAACAACAGTCCGTTTATGACAAATCACACCCCATACCACCAGCCTACAGTCGGCCTCTGACAATGTACAACCCATTCAACAACAGCTTCCTGACAAATGTACATCCCGTAGCACCAGCACACAGTCAGCCTCTAACAAAATGATATCGGGATACCATTTAGCACACAGCCTGCTGACAAATGTAACACCACATCACTAAATGTGCCACAATCTGCCAGTGACAACTATCCATGATACAATACCATGCCACAACACGCATCAACAAGTGGCAAGTGTCCAGCCCCAGCCACCAGCCCAGTCCAGCCTCTGACAAATGTAAACCTAATGTCAAGCAGCCAAAAAATCAGCCTGTGACAAGGGTAACACCCATGCCACCCTGCACATAGTCCAATACTCATGACACGTGGCACACCACATGTCACCAGCACAGAATCAACCTAAGACAGCATTGAACACACCTCACACCACCAGCCACCGTCAGTTCGCTGGTAAGTATACACTAATGCTACCAGAACATAAGCAGCCCATGACAAGTGTATACCCCCATGCTCCACAACACAGTCAGACTAAGACAAACGTACATCCAACGTCCCCCGGCCATATTACCTATGTCCAAGTATACACCCAACCATCCCAGTCTCTGCAAGGTACTGTACAACCTTAGCTTTGAATTCAATCGAGTTTTTCCCCTGTAAATATGGTTTAACGTTTTGATGTTCCATCTTTCTTTGTGAGATGTTTGTGGTCTATTTCGTTACTTTTTTTGATTGCCCTATTTCAATAGTTGCTTTTGTTTTTTTTCTAATTGACAACAGACCCAGAATCAATAGTAAGGGTGTGGTCCATCGTAGCAGATGTGCTTCGTAGGGAAGAGTCTTTCCATCACTGGACCGCTTTTTTGAAAAAATCGATTTTATTCGATGAAAACATGAGACCATATTGAAAGAACATTTGTTAGCGCAAAACTTATCACGATGGTGGTGTCAACTGACTCGCAGTTTTCTGTTCGTGCATATCAGACATAGCATTGTGGCCATGAAAAACTGGCCCCGTCCTTGGCATCTACCCATCTC
>JADBJO010010077.1:0-2500 GCA_016801955.1 Conus betulinus
ATAGCAGCCTTAAAGTAGCGTCCCCATGGGTGTACCAGCCCGTATTTCATGACTGCAGAGCCCACCGGCGAAAAAAACACCACCCTCCAGCTATCGAGCACACCCCACAGACCCAACCACCCCTGCCCACGGACAGATGAAGACAGTGCTACTCCAGACACAGCCAAGCTTTCGCCATACGGTCTTATGTGCCCTCAAGAGAGAATCCAAAGTTGTAGTCTTTCCCACTGTCAACAGGACTTTCCCTGTGGTCAGTGGGTCTTTCCTCACCGTCACTGGACCTTTCTCCAGGGTCAGCCTAGTTAAGGCAAGAAGAAAAAACAAACACCCGAAGGTGCTGGGGAGGACCCAGAGAAGCACTGTCTTCACCTGCCTTTAGAGCAGTCCTGCACCACCCTTGGAGGCCTGCGCTGTGTTGACGATGGGTACAGGCACGCGCAGGACACTCCATTAAGACATCAAGGGACATAACTGCTCCAGAACAGAGGTAAATCAGACTACAGGATGCACTCATAGCAGCCTTAAAGTAGCGTCCCCATGGGTGTACCCCCGTAGCTCCTGAAGCAGCTTCTCACGGGCTGGGAGGGGCCCGTTCAAAGTAATGCCTCCAAAGTTTAGGTGCTCGTTCCTAGGATCAGTGATATACAAGCCTACAAATAGTTGAAGAGTTCAACCCTAACCTGTCCGAGTCATACATTTTTTGTCCTCTTCTGTTCCTCTTAGCTAAGTTCTCAGCAAAGGCAGAAGCGGCAGAGAGGTGTTCAAGCTGGATCTGGTCAAGGAGAAACAAGAGTGAACTTCATAAGGTTTAACTTTTTCCTACAAATATCAGGTGTCCCTGTGGCTCAGTGGTTAGAGTCCGAGTCATTAAGTGGAAAATGAGCATGTCCAGAGAGTAATGGGGTCGAATCCCAGTCATGGCTCCTCCCAAAGATGGGGGGAAAGGGGGGACAGCAGAGGAACATCCGGAGTCATGAAACGGGTGTGGCCCAACCTCCCTAGAGTGTCAGGAGATAAGGGCCGAAACGCTTGCTTGAAGGGGCTTCTTCTTCTTCTGAGGACTCTCTGCTGCCACGCTCTCCACGAGTTTCTTTCTACCTCGTCTTAGTCCGTTGCCCGCCAAATTGACAGGCAATTTCTTTTTTTTTTTTCCCAAGAGTATAAATCACTATTTAAAAAAAAAAAAAAAAAAAACCTGGTCACCAAGGAAAAAGCACCCTGTAAAGGTGAGTTTTCAATCTTTGCAGTTAAAGTTGTCCTGAAAACAAATAAAGTATCTGCAGAGCAGATTGAAAGTGCACAAGAACGGATTTTTTCCCGAGGCGGGTGGGTGATGATGATGATGATTGGATGATGATGATGATGATGATGATGATGAGGAGAGAAGATGAGGAGGAGAAGAAGAAGAAGAAGAAGAAGACGGAGGAGGAGGAGGAGGAGGAAGGGATTTTTCCCGAGGGAGGAGGATGAGAGGAGATGATGAGAAGAAGATGAATGAAGAAGAAGAAGAAGAGGAGGAGGAGGAGAGGAGGAGAAGAAGAAGAAGAAAAGGAAGGAGGAGGAGGAGGAGGAGAGAAGAGAGAAAGAAGAAGAAGAAGAAGAAGAAGAAGAAGAAGAAGAAGAAGAAGAAGAAGAAAAGAAAGAAGCAGAAAGTGGAAAGAGAGAAAGAAGGAACATGATAACAATCAAGATGCTACGTATTTACAGTCAAAGGGATTACTGGGGGTTTGGTTTCGAACCTTTATCTCTGAAGTCGAACCATCTCTTGACGTCCAGGAGCTGACACATGAGCGGGCGAGCGAGTCATCCGACTTGCTCTGGATCTGAAGAGAAGACAACTAATGGTTCCAGTTCTACAGCCCTTCATCATCAGTTGTGAAAGGAAGTTGTGGACGTGACTACCTCACAGAAGTGACCGCGATGGAGCAGAGCTGTCCACGTTTGAAACTATGTCGTTTGACTTCGGCGCAATGCGTCTGAAGAAACAAACCAGGGTGCCTGAACAGAATGTTTCTGACACAACCTTCTGAACGTTTCTTTAATTAATCAACCCCTGGTGAACTTGTGTGTGCCATTTTGTGCATTATGAACTATCGGTTGTTACAAGTGAGTTGGGATGGCAACTGTTTGAAGAGGTATGTGTGTGTGTGTGTGTGTGTGTGTGTGTGTGTGTGTGTGTGTGTGTGTGTGTGTGTGTGTGTGTGTGTGTGTGTGTGTGTGTGCTGTGTGCGTGCGTGCGTGCGTGCGTGTGTGTGTGTGTGCATGTGTGCATGTGTGTGTGTGTGTGTGTGCGTGCGTGTGTGCGTGCGTGTGTGTGCGTGTGCGTGTGTGTGTGTGTGTGTGTGTGTGTGTGTGTGTGTGTGTGTGTGTGTGTGTGTATGAATGCGTGTATATGTGTGAAAGAGAGAGACAGACAGACAGACAGACAGACAGAATTGCTGGTTGTACAATATCACCTGTTGGAAGAGATGGTCTTCCTATACGGTTGGTTTCAAGACTG
>JADBJO010010077.1:7500-12500 GCA_016801955.1 Conus betulinus
TTATCAGTCCAGTCACTCCGTCCTACTTCTCCTGTCGTAGTGAGTGAAAGAAAGGCGATGAGGTCATGCTGTCGCCAGTGTGTGGATTGCTGTTGGCGTCACGGGGCCGTGGATCACACATGCTGACCTCTTTCTGTCCACTGGGAATGTCAGCAGAGTCCTGGTTAATCTGCAGCTTCACGACAAGTGTCCTCTGGTGGTGCCCGTTGCTTTTCCCTTGGCTGCAGTCGCACGCACTTTGCGCCCTAGCTTCAAAGGTTAAAGAGAATGTGCCGACTTGCTGTTTAGAATTTGTCAGTTGTAAACGATGGTGGTTTTGACCAGTTTAGGTTTTAGATGTTCGGACGAAATGGATAAGATTGAAAGAAGGCGTTTGCTCTTGAGCAGCCGTGATGTTGATGTTAGATTATCGATTGGCGTTGCTCTGCGTCGAAGGATGCTAAACCAAAGGTTTATATGTGTAAGTGTGGCTTTTTCTAGGATTCTCCTAGCAGATTTGGACGTATTCGGCTGCCTTCTCTATTTCACAGAGGGTATTTTTGTTGTCGTTGTTGTCGTACCCTGGCTAAACAAATCTAGGGATCATCCAAACAGCCGAAGTATTTGAACACTATGATACAAATGCATCAGCTGGGGATGAGAACATTACGTGTGTGACCGTTTTTTTTTTTTTTTATTATCCCTGCCACATGGGCAGCCACACTCCAACTTCGGGGGATTTTGGAGACTGATAATGTTATGGTAGGAGCTTGTCACAAACGAAGACAATCCCCGCATAACTATGCAGAGCATAACAACATTTTGATGTAGGCTCGGTGTTCTAGCCTATGTCAGTTGGCCTGACACAGCCTTAAGCCAAGGCGGACAGAGGGTATTTTGAACTCCATTTTTGTGTTTGGTCCAAATTCCTAGCAAATTAAACGACTTCAGCAAATATAAATTCTGGGCTGTTATCGCTGTTGCCTCCTTTAGGAGGTCCATGTCTAGCAATGTGAAACAGAACATTTCCAGATCACTGAAGTATATGAGGTGCTTGGAAGTTGAAAAAAAAGTCGACTACAATTGTCCACTGTGACAAATTAGTCCTTATAGTTCCAGTGGAATATATGAGAGGTCACTTTCAGCAAAGAGCGAGAAAAGATAATAATAATAATAATAATGTATGGATTTTATATGGCGCAATTCTTGGGGTCAACTCATTGCGCTCAACACACACTCAAACACTCGTATTGACATGTGTTTCACACACACACACACACACACACACACACACACACACACACACGCACGCACGCACGCACGCACGCACGCACGCACGCACACACACACACACACACACACACACACACACACACACACCGACAGACACCGACACAGGCGCACTTATCAAGTTCATCGGTTCAAGCGTAAACAATACAGTTTTGCATGCAGTACATAAAAAGTCAGGTCAGAATAATGGACACAGCATTTAGATATTATGGTTGAAGAAGGCTTTCCTAAAGAAGTATGTTTTTAACTCTGACTTGAATTTAGATCATGTGCGCAGGTCACGTAAGCTATCTGGAAGTGAATTCCAAAGAGTGGGCGCACTAAAGCTAAATGCTCTCTCACCGACTGTCTTTAACGAGCGCCTAGGAATTTTCAGAAGTTTTTGAGAAGATGAGCGAAGAGACCGAGAAGTTTGATAGGTGGACAGAGAAACAGAAAGATACTGTGTGAGTGTCCCATCAAAGTAACGATAGGCAAAAACTGTGATTTTGAACTGCCATCGATATTTGATGGTAGCCAGTGGAGTTTCACGCAACAAAGGTGTAGTATGCTCATCTTTACGCTTTTTGAGAACAAGCCGAGCTGCAATGTTTTGCACTCTTTGTAATCGTGCCAAGCTGTTCTGAAGGAAGTCCTGCTATGGATAGATGCCATGGGAAGTTTTTTTTGTTCTCTGGAATTTGAATATGAGGACTTAAAAGAAATGGAACATTTGGATTCTGCTTCTGGAATGTCGGCAACTATACCCAGCCAAAAGTTGATATATCTTGCCTGTTCTTGACATCTCAGTATTCCGAAATAAGACTTGTGACTCTGTTTCACCGTGTCACTACGGTGGCTGTGGTGGTTCTATGATTTTTTCAAGTGAAGTCGTCCATGACTGTGAGCTCTTTGTGAAGGGGGCAAAACTCGATGACGCTCGGCGAACAGTCTTCGAGAGTCGGTCAACCACGAGTGATGACTTTCTTCAGTGGCTGCATCTTGGGGTCACTTTCGTGTGCCCTGGCGGACTTAAGTGCTGTTGGGTTTTTTTTTTGTTGTTTGTTCGTTTGTTTGTTTGTTTGTTGTTTTTTTTTTGTTTTTTTGTTTGTTTTTTTGTGTTTTTTTGTTTTTGTTTTTTGTTTTTGTTTGTTGGTTTGTTTTGGTTGTAGTTTTTTTGTTTTTTTTTGCTTGTTGTTGTGTTGTTTTTCATGGCCGACTTGCAGTCTTGAGAGAACAACATGTACTTGCAGAGCGATTTTGCTGGAGAGGTGATCTTCTTCAGAGCTGCTTAAGGGCTGAAGAGTGTGTCTGCCTCTGAAATAGATTTACCTGGTTAAAAAATGACGTTCGGGTAATTTAATGAATATGGAAAAGCACGCGCTCAAAACGTGTGGTGGTTGAGTAGGATTTTTGAAAAACTACTTCCAGCGGTTCGTGCTCAGAATTGACTGTGAACTCTTGTCCATACAAGTAATTGTGAAAGCGTGTATGCACAAGTAGCTAGAGTTGTTGTTGTTTTGTTATGATCGGGATGCACCCTTTACATTTTTCATTGAAGCCATTTGTGTTAAATGCCGTGGTTTTTTCTGCTTTGGAAAACCCGTTTCCTGCACCATTTTGTGAGTTATCAACTATAGCGTATTTGGTTGGTTGTTGACTCAAGGACAGGATGATGGGTGGTGACATATTTGACCTTTTCCTGTGTCTTATTACGTGCCTTTCTCTCACACACAAAGTCGTTTTTTAAGATTTCGATCAGGTTAGGGCTGTAGTTTCTAAAAGGGATGCGGTAAATCTGGCGATATGTGTAACCAAGCAACGTTTCAAGTCATTTCTTGTTTGTTGGATTCTTTTTTTTTTCTTTTCTCCCACAATTTTTGGCCGTAACTTCCTCTGAAATAGCCATCGGTTTCTGTGGACACGCCTCTGTCAAAGTCGGTGATATGCTGGGTCCTTTCTCTGGCGAAATCCATGGTGCTGGATTCTTACCCACTGCCATAGTTCCTAGTGCTGGGAGTTTCTCTAGACTGTTCCTACAGGCTGCCTCCTGCGTGCAAGATAAATAGCATGTGAATTACCGTCTGCGGTTATCAGAAAACAAGATCGATGGTCTCCGAAAAAACAAATCTCATTACTCTCAATTTCATTGTGTTATGGCTTATTGTCTTGTAGCCAGCAGACTGTACAGAGATCTTTAGATCTGAAGATGTGATCATTTGCAAACACAATAACGTGGCTGTCATTTTTTCCAATACAGCGTATAGGTTTGCGACCACAATGGACTGAATAACTTTACTTATTACGCATACTCTTTTAAAACATTCAAGTGTAAGCTCACACCACTTTGATCACTGTTTTACTACCATTTTAAAAAAAAGCATCAATTTGTTTTATTTTCATATCCTCCATTCATCATGTAGAGCGAATTGCTCTGCTAAATATAAGTAAATCTTACTATTAAACAGCTTCATCTGCACAAGTCTATTTGAATGCACGCTGACTTGACTTTCCGTATCATGATCGAGTTAATTTGGATTAACTGGAAATTTTGAAAAATGCTATTCGTGTAGATTCCAATCACTAGAGGAAGAATATATGGATATCTGCACTATATGCATCATCAGAATGGAATGTAACTGCATCTTGTGCATCAGTGTAACTTAAGCCTGCATTTCTGTGAGACTGAAACAAATCTCTGTCTAATATCGGTACCTGGATAATTAACAGTCAGCTGTATTGCTTGGAAGCGACTAAGATGCTGTATTCTATGTGAATATAAATCGATATCTTACCTAATCCCTCGTGGCATGGATCCTGGCATATCCGTTCTTGGCACAAGGGACCCTGACCTCCCTCTGAACTCTCCTGTCCTAGAACAGTTTCAGATCATATATTCCCTCCGTGAAAGGCAGCAGCCGAATAGTCTGACACGACAGAGAGCATCTACAGCCTGGGAAACCCATCGTGAAGACAGGGTACCAGCTGGTCACATCCTAGTCTTCCGGCCTGTTCTCAGCTTCAAGACCCATTATGAAGACAGTATACCATTTAGTCACAGCTAGTCTTCCAGCCTGTTCTCAACTTCAAGAGCCATCATGAAGACAGTATACCATTTAGTCACAGCCGGTCTTCCCGTCTGTTCACAACTTCAATACCCATCATGAAGACAGTATACCACTTAGTCACAGCTAGTCTTCCAGCTTGGGTCTTCAAGAGCCATCATAAAGACAGTATACCACTTAGTCACAGCCTATTCTTCCAGCCCTTTCTCAGCTTCAAACCACACGTCTGGGCATGGAAACATGGAAACGTATTTGAAACATGATCTTAAAGGATCACTGCATTGTAGTTATGACAGTCCCAAATCTGACGAAAGCTGGCTAAAGGAACTCCCAGTCAGACGGACAGTTTGATCTTCAGCTCATCGATGACCGATTTGTCGAGGTCTCCGATTCCATTGCCTCACAATCAGTCATGATAACACAAAGATCTTTAGTCATGGGTCCTATACAGTACAGTGCAATTCATCTCCTTATTCCACCTGGGATAGTCTATGGCTGAAGACATCAGCTAGACGTGGTCATCATCCTGGAAGCGTCCTCTTGACTGATGACTGTTTTGGAAAGATTATGTCCAGAATGAAAGACGCCAGGCAGGGTTTTAGGGTGTTCCAGGTTCATACACTGACCTAATACAGCATCCAGTTACCATCAGAGCCCGAAAATGTACAGGCCTGATGTGTTATTATA
>JADBJO010010077.1:22500-25000 GCA_016801955.1 Conus betulinus
AATACTGTGCAACTTTTCACTCGCTCAGTTGGCCATGCCGTTTGGTGTTCATTAGTTCCGATTATCCCTTCGTTCAGTGGGTCATACAGTGGAGTTCAGATCATTTCTACTGAAGTTGAACACTCTTCATAGTGCTCGTTAGTCATGTATTCCCAATGAGCGGTACGCTGGTAACGGGAAGAAAGCGATGTCATTGAACTGACAGAAAACTGGGTTGGAAGCAAAGTATGGCAAAAAGTTGGTTCAGCGAAGGGCAAAGTTCCCAGGGCAGATTGTTCACGTGAAACCAACTAATCCCACACATTGAGACTTCACCCAGGCATCACTTTCTATCATGCAGTGATGAGGAGGGGGGGTGGGGGGGATTAATGACGTAAAAAAACACACATTACGTCAACTAGTTTGACGCCGATTTCCATGGTCAGCTGAGGAAGGTTTGCAAAAACCGGAAGCGCTTCTATAAAATGCTTTGGATGTTTGTTTTTTTGTTTGTTTGTTTTTGAATTAAGGCAAAAAGAAAGAAAGAAAAGCACCCGTTAGTTCATCAGTTAATGTGTTCTGCCTTCAAATCAATAAACACTCGGAAAGGGGAGAATGTGGAAGGTAAAGGGGAGGAAACACTGCGTCACCGAGCCCGGAATCAATATTATTTCTGGTTCCAATCGATCAAGCAACAGTACATAGAGAGAAACAAGAACGCAAGCCAGCCTTTTCTTTCCAACACCGGCGCGTGCCTACGTAGAGCTGCTACCCTTTGGATTGTGAACAGATCGTTCACTAGATCAAGTTCAGTTTGTTTTCAAGAATGTTGAAAGCGCTGATAAGCTTGCTGACGACCTTGTTGATTCAAGAGCAAAATCCAGAGTTACTGCGCCGCCAGCCGAAAGAACAAAGTGTCAGAACAATTCCAGTGCATTTTGACCTCAGATCGTGACGCGTTGTGATTGTTTCGTAAGTTGGTTGTTCTTTTCGTGTCGCAGCGCGCGCAGTTATTCTGTTTTCGCTTTTATCGCCACACTTTGAAATTGACTGAACGCAGTGAAAGCGTGGGAAATATTCTTTTACACGAAGATAGCTAGACCTTTCCGTGAATTCAGAACACACTCGCTAATATGAGTTAAAAGTCAGCTGCAGCGGCGGCCATTTGAAATGGGTGTTCGTGTAATCGCCAAGTGTAGGGGGGGGGGGGGGGGGGGGGGGGGGGGGGGGGGGGGGGGGGGGGATACACTCAAAGGCGATAACACACGTTGACACCAGTAATGATCTTTTCCTGCTTATGTTTCTGTATCTGATTATGATTCAAAAGTGTGGTGTTCGGCTGGTGCAGTTCTTCTTCGCTGCAGTCGATTGTGTATTGACATTTCAAGAGGACTGAAGGTGGTTAAAGGACGACAATCAAGTACAGTGTTTTAATTGTATCTTATTGTTTCTTTGTTTTGTTTGTTTACTCGTTTTCGCTCGTTGGACGCTGTGGGGGTCTTAGTATTTATATGTATCGTCACAGTCAACAATCAGACTGTCTTCTATCGAGTGAGAGAATGATGTAAGGTACACACACACACACACACACACACACACACACACACACACATATATATATATATATATATATATATATATATATATATATATATATATATACAAGTTTAAAAGTGTGATTTAAAATGGAGGTTAAAAAACCTCCATTTTAAATCATACTTTTAAACGTATGTCGCTCCCTTTTTGGTTGAGCATTTTTAGAGTTCTGCGTGGCTCTCTGATTTTATTTGTGATATATATATATATATATATATATATATAGAGAGAGAGAGAGAGAGAGAGAGAGAGAGAGAGAGACGAGATGAGAGGGAGAGGACAGAGACAGACAGAGACAGACAGACAGACAGACAGACAGACAGACAGACAGACAGAGACCCCCTCACCTCCTATCCACACATTACCCTTGGATGATCTGACTCAATACCTAGATAGTGAAGACAGCTATTCCTGTGATTAGCTTATCAGGGGTGAAAAAAAAAAGATCTTCACATAGCATAAGCATGCACTGCAAACAATGTAACGCAGGATCTAAAAGTCCATGAGATGCAGGCATAGCTTCACGCCATAGCCGCAAATGCGAACATTAAAAGCAAGGTGCTTTCTCCTCTAGCGTGTGTTGTGATAAACCTCACTTGTAATTTGTCGTTTCACAAAGCACCGACTCAGAAATCAAAACAAGCATGGAATACATCGATCTGTTGAAGGAAATAGAAGTCCACAATAAAGGGAACTGAAAAATCTAATAATTCAGCTTCTGAGAAGTGCAGTTCGTATCCTATCAGATCCTCCACAAATGATTCGCAGTGATATATGGTGTCAAAGTGAACGGTGGTCATCACGAATAGCGAGGACTTGCCATTGTGGCTAACTCTGGACGCAAAACAATTTCAAACACCATGAACATGCAAGATACACTGTTTTCAAGACTGGGAAACTCCCCCTTCGTGATTAAGAAATAATC
>JADBJO010010077.1:30000-42500 GCA_016801955.1 Conus betulinus
TAGGCAACATGTGCGAGACGAAGCACCATTGACTTGAGCATGACTCAAGACAGTCATATGTGGGGCATACACACACAAGTTCTGAGTTCATCCCTCTTACACTGCGGCGAGGAGAACCTGGAATTACCCCACAAACCTTCACCCGCAGGCCGCAAGACATTCAGAGAACTTCCTCTGATGGCCTTCAAACGAGACCGAAACCTGGGCAACAGCTGCTGTGACAGACAGAAGTGCAAACGCCATCCCTTCCTCAACACTACCACGCTCACCTTTAAAGGGCCCTCAGGACGCCATTTGACCATGAGGAGCAGCTTCACCTACCAAACCAGTGATTTGGTATTTGTAGTCCACCGCAGCCTGTGCGGTCGCATCTACGAAGGTGAGACGTACCGCACACTGAGAGAACGCTGGAAAGAGCACAGGGACAGCATCCTCCAGAAAAAAGCAAACCCCTGTGGCTGTACACTTCATCACCGAAACCCACAGCATAACCCACTTCTCTATGTCAGTGGTCTGGCGCAACAGCACTGGTGACTCCTTCAAGAGAAAGAACATGGAGAAACAGATCATCCACCATCTCGGTACTACAACACCAGATGGCCTCAACATCAAAGACTAAACCTATCACAGCTTCCCCGTCCCCACCTTTCCCTCCCCTCCCCCTCGCTTTCCTCTTCCCCCACCCCCCTTCCCTTTCACTATTTACGTTCACATGCATTACGTCATAATGCAGTGATGATGAAATTGTGATCTTTACGTCACAGTATGCAATTTGGATTACTTTAGAAATAACAAACCAGACACTTCTGGTGTGGCCAGTACTGCTGGTTGTACTACGTAGTGCAAAGTTGAAATCATATTCCCAGCATCTCTGACGTTGAAGACGTTGAGGGTAAGCAATGTGGACATTGGTCAGATTGGAACAGGCCGGTAAAGACGAACCCAGGATTGGCACGTGATCTACCCTCCAGAGACGGTCACTTTAGAGACTCAAGTAGCAAGTCTTCTACAACTGTGGCAGAGTGCTCAACAGATGGTCAGATCCTCCACTGTTATAGAAGACTGTTCTGATGAAAGTTAAAAGTCTTAATTTGGGAAGCATTTCTGTCCGGAAGAGAGAGAGAGAGAGAGACGATGGAGGGGGTGAGGAAAGGAGAGAAGGAGAAGGAGAGGGTGGAGAAGGGGAAGGTGGGAGTGGGGTAGTTGCGTCAGTATCTGGACTAGGACCCACTACTACTGCGCTGAATTGAACGGTCACTGCTTAATGGCAGCACAACGATGATTTATGGTATCTGGTGACCCAGGATTGGATGAACACGACGTCGGCAACAAGATGACCACGCCCTGCCGATGTTGTCCGGCTGACTTGATGTGAATGGACACAACAGAGGCTCATGCGTGCTAGTCTTAGTCAGAGATCGATCCGGCGATCTACGACAGAGCCTTGTTGAAGATGTGCCAGTTCCAGTTCCAGAGCTCTGCATGTGGCATCAAAGGTCCGCTCACCTCCTCATCTTCTCTCTCTCTCCCTATCTCTCCTGGTTTCTGCTCTGTGTTCCAAAGGTCCGCTCACCTCCTCATCTTCTCTCTCTCTCCCTATCTCTCCTGGTTTCTGCTCTGTGTTCCAAAGGTCCACTCACCTCCTCATCTCTCTCTCTCTCTCCCTATCTCCCCTGGTTTCTGCTCTGTGTTCCAAAGGTCCACTCACCTCCTCATCTTCTCTCTCTCCCTATCTCTCCTGGTTTCTGCTCTGTGTTTTTAAGCCATTCTTATTCGTCCACTTTTGTCTGTCGTGTTGCTGTTCTTCTTCAGAGACAGTACTCTCTTTTCCCCACATCTCTCTTTCACGTGCCTTGACACCCTCTGATGGCCGTCTGCTTTGAGTGTGTCTGTGTGTGTGTGTGTGTGTGTGTGTGTGTGTGTCATATATATATATATATATGATGACACACACACACACACACACACACACACACACACACACACACACACACACAGCCGTTCACACGGGCGATTTCAATGGTCAGTCTTAAGGTACAGTGATCACATTGCTCTAGAGTGATCGCCTTGTTCTAAAGGGATCGGCTTGTCCTAAAGGGATCGGCTTGTCCTAAAGGGTATTAACAGTGATGACATTCCTCCTTTACTGTCAAACGGCACAATGTATTATTCTAATAAAGACAAAGCCGATATACTAAATAACTTTTTCATAGAACAATCCACTCTCGACCACGACGATGACGAACTACCACAGATGTCGTTTGCCAACTATGAAATTAATTAAATTGTACTTACTGAAGACGATATCATATCAGTTGTTAGAAATCTCGACAAGACAAAATCATCTGGTCCAGACCTCATCCACAACAAACTACTTATATGTGCAGTAAATGTTATAGCTAGTCCTCTTACTCAGTTATTTAATAAATGCTTGAACGAATGTGTAAATTTCCGTCCTTATGGAAGAGAGCACATGTTTCACCTATTCACAAAAAAGGACCAAGAGAATTGTGTAATGATTACCGCCCGATCTCGCTCCTTCGCTGTGTTGGTAAAACTCTCGAGAGATGTCTCCACAAACATGTGTACGCATTCTTAAAAACAAATGAAGTCATCACTCCTTTGCAATCAGGTTTTACACCAGGTGATTCCACAGTCAACCAGCTTCTGGACACATACAATTATCTTTGTTCCTCTTTTGATCGTGGGATCACAACACAAACAATCTACTTTGATATCTCAAAGCTTTTGATCGTGTCTGGCACAGAGGACTTTTACTAAAGCTAGCAGCAGTGGGGATTAGAGGGAAATTACGTGACTTTTTTCGCGATTACCTACATAATAGACAACAATTAGTAGTTATAAAAAGCGAAAAGTCTGAGTTGAAAAGAATTCCAGCAGGTGTTCCCCAAGGATCTGTCCTTGGTCCTCTGCTGTTTTTGTTATACATTAATGACATTGTAAATGGAATCCAGGCAACAATTAAATTGTTTGCCGACGATACTAGTTTATCGCTCGCCTAAATGATGCACATATCAGAGGAGAAATCTTAAATTCTGACCTCCAGAAAGTTGCCTGTTGGGCCAAACTTTGGGAAAATTAACTTTAACGAGAATAAAACCGAACTCGTCAATATTACCCGTGATCAGTGCCAAATTTTACCACTACATTTGGAAGGAAGACCTTAGAACCGTTAAAATCTCACAAACATTTAGTAGTAACTTTTCAAGACAACTGCAAGTGGGACGAACACATCCAATTCATAGCCAACAAAGTGAACATGTTAATTGCGTGTGTTAAAAAAATACAAATACAGACTAACCAGAAATACGTTTGGAGACGATGTATAAATCCTTTATTTTACCCCATTTTGACGACGCAGACATTTTGTGGGATGACTGCACAGATACTCAGTCAATCATGTTAGAAAAGCTACACCTAGAAGCAATTCGTATCATCATTGGTGGAGTTAAGGGAACAAGTCACCAGAAATTGTACGAAGAGTCTGGCTTTTGCTCATTACAAGAAAGACGGAAAAGACACAAGCTGATACAATTTCATAAAATGGTTAATGGTGTCTGTCCAAACTATTTAGCTGATCTGCTCCCTTCTCTAGTCTCGGATCAAAATCGTTACCATAGGCGTCGGCCACTAGAAAGAACAGTGCCACAATTTAGAACCGAATTATATATATATATATATATATATATATATATATATATATATATATATATATATATATGTATATATATTTCTTTTTTCTTTTTTTCTTTTTTTTTAAATCATTTTTACCTAGTACAGTCATTTGTGGAACAACGTTCCAGACGACATTAAGTCAACAAACTCTATCAGCCAATTTAAACGTTTTCTGACTACGTCACACACTACTGTTCCCTCCTACTATTACATTGGATCGAGGCAGGACCAAATAAACCATTGTAGATTACGCTTAGGAATGAGTAACATAAATCACGACTTACACAATAGACATCTACTGGCTGATCCAAAATGTGCGTGTGGCCATCACACAGAAAACACAGAGCACTATCTGTTAGATTGTTCAAACTACTTACAGATAAGAACGAATACGATATTCACTCTCATCCTAACTATATTGATACTCACACACTTCTTTTTAGTGACCAAACATTAACCAGGGAAGAAAACGAAAGAATTTTCAAAACTGTGCACCGGTTTATCGCCCAAAGTAAACGCTTTTTTTAATATCATAGCGAATTAGTTTTTCTTCCTCATCTTCCTGTTCTTCTCGGTACTTGTTCTCCCTGATCTTGTTCATCTCCTTATGCTTGTTCATCTTCTTGTTTTCTCTTCTTTTTTTCTTCTTCTCGTTGACGTTGCTGCCAGTTGGCCCTCGGACGGCTGTGTAAGGCGGTTTAGTACTCCCTCAGTTGATGACTTTGCATTAGACCCACTGCGACACAGCGCTGGGCTCTTTGGTGTTTTGGGAGACGGACGCATCTCTCTCTCTCTCTCTCTCTCTCTCTCTCTCTCTCTCTCTTCAAATTTGTGTAAGTTCGGTGCATGGGGAATCATGGTATTTGTTGTGTAGATTGTCTGTCTGCATCGCTGTTAGATTCTACTGATCTGTTCTATCTTCTTTCCTGTCTTTTTTAATTTAAATTAAGATTTCTACAAATTTTCCTATTTTTGATATTCACCATTTTTCTTTCTGTTTTAAGTGTCAGTTTTGTTTATGCAATCCGCCGATGTGTGTTTGTTTTTTTGGTTGTTAAACTTTCCATCACTGAGCACATCATAAGCATTTGCTTCTTGTTGCTCCAGTTGAATAAGTTGTTTATGTACACATCTGTTCATTAAAGAAACGTTTAAAAAAAAAAAATTAAAAAAAAAAAAAGGGATCGGCTTGTTCTAAAGCGTGATGCCAAGTGTCAGTAAGGCTTGAAGAGTGTAAAAACATCAACGGCCCCGCGGTGGACTGTATGGTGGGCGAACATGCTCAGCCCCTCCCGCCCCCCCCCCCCCCCCCCCCCCTCCCCCCCACTCCCCCACCCCACTCCTCAATTCCACGCCCCTCCCCCCCCCCCCCCCCCCCCCCCCTCCCAAAGCAGTTGGTCACTGATAAATCAGAACTTGATAATGTCCAGTGCCTGGCGTTCTCTCACTGAGGAAGCCATAAGTGTGAACGCCGTGCCACGCTATGGTTATTCAATTCAAACTCAGGCAAAAGCTATATACACTAAAGACATCAACTTCGCTCTCTCTCTCTCTCTCTCTCTCTCTCTCTCTCTCTCTCTCTCTCTCTCTCTCTGGCATCCTCTGGTTCAGTCAAGGTGTTGCTGGGCCTCTCGGCCTTCGGGCCTGGCCACAGTGATCATGATGTTAAGGTATGTGACGTCTGTGTTTTTTTTGTGTCTCTATTTTTATTAGTCTAGACAGAGAAGGTCTTAACTGAAAGTTAGAATTCCTGGGAATAGCCTCTCGGCCTTCGGGCCTGGCCACAGTGATCATGGTGTTAAGGTATGTGACTCCTGTGTGTTTGTGTATCTATTTTTATTAGTCTAGACAGAGAAGGTCTTAGTGAAAGTTAGAATCCCTGGGAATGTCTTTTTATAATTTGTAGTCAAAATAAAGATATGTGTAAATTCTAAGAGCCTGGTTATTGAAAGAATGTTGTATTGTATTCTGCCTCGTCCTATCCTCTGTCTGGTATGTTTCTGAACGTGTATGAAGAAGTTTCTCTGACAGCTCACACTGTCCTATCGACCTCACACTACCTCACTTTCAGCCTCGTATCTCTGAGTGTATGATCTCTCTCTCTCTCTCTCTCTCTCTCTCTCTCTCTCTCTCTCTCTCTCTGACGATAACGGTACTTAGAAATCTTAGTCGTCAGTCACTTGCAGTTTTGATTTATTAACATCCCACAATTTACTAAGCGTTAGTTTGTATTTTGCTTTGTAGAAGTATATTTGAATATTTGGCAAGCACTCGCACGCACGAGCGTGCGAGCACACACACACACACACACACACACACACACACACACACACACACACACACACACACACACACACACACACACACACACGCACGCACGCACGCACGCACGCACGCCGCACGCACACACACACACACACACACACACACACACACACA
The DNA here is from genome assembly GCA_016801955.1 of Conus betulinus. NCBI lineage: Eukaryota > Metazoa > Mollusca > Gastropoda > Neogastropoda > Conidae > Conus > Conus betulinus. Next base: position 36,136 of record JADBJO010010077.1, read on the forward strand.
CACACACACACACACACACACCTGTCGTAGTTAGGATAACTGTGACTGATGACTGATAGGTCGTGAGTCTGCGACAAAATGTCATATCAGGACTAACACAAAGAGGGCCTTCTCTACTGACACGTACGTTTCAGCCAATGCACCAAAGTCCGCCAAAGTCCTCCGCATGTTGTCTGTAAAGGATTTCATATTGCCACTTTAATGCCCTTTTTCGTTATCTTCACGTTCACTCACCCACCACCCCCTATCCCCAACCTGCCCATCTCTTGCTGTCTTTACACCACATGTACCTCGTGCCCCCCCCCCCCCCCCCCCCCCCACACACACACACACACACACGCGTCCCCCGTCCCCCTTCCCAGATATAACTATGCCCTCAGGCTTAACCTGCTTATGCAATCTGCGTGTTTCTTTTCTTTTCTTTTCTTTTTTTTCATTTCCTTTTTTTTTTTTTTTTTGTTGTTTGTTTTTGTTTCTTTTTTATAGTGGGGGGGGGTATTCCCGTTGTTCTGCCTGTGTGGCTGGATCTCCTTCTGGGCATTTTTGTCTTGAAAAACACATCCGCAATATTCATCTGCTCCCATACACCTTGGCGTAAGGCTGTGTCACACCAGTTGACATAGGCTAGAACTCCAAGGCTACATCAAAACGTTGTTATGCTCTGCATTAGTTATGCGGGGGTTGCCTTCAGTCCTGGCAAGCTCCTGTCGTAACACCATCAGTCTCCAAAATCCGTCGAAGTCGGAGTGTGGCTGCCCACGTGGCGGGGTAATCAAAAAACGGTCACACACGTAATGTTCTCATCCCCAGCCGATGCATTTGTACCATAGTGTTCAAGTGCTTCGGCTGTTCGGATGATCCCTGGAGTCTTTTAGCCAGAGTACAACAACAACAACAACAACAGCAACAATATCTGCTCCATGAATTTGGTGCGGTTACTCATAAGTATGTCAACTCATAAGTATATCAAAAACAATTCATGTGAGTGACTACTTTGGTAGACAGACAGTCGTCTTTCTAAAGCAAAACTGTCGCGAACTAGAGCGGTGGTGGGAACCCCACCCCCCACCCCCCACCCCCCCCCCCCCCCCCCCCCCCCCCCCCCCCCCCAGCCGGTGTAAGGGAAATAACTGTGATCAGAACCATGTCGATGGTTATCTCCCCTGACTTTTCAAACGTCACACGCAAGGAAGAGGAGGGAGGGTAATGAGGACAGAGACATTTATGGGAAATGGTGGGAGGGAGGGTGTAGCAGGTGGCGGGTTAGGGGGGGGGGGGGGCGAGGAAGGGTAAATCTCTCTCTCTCTCTCTCTCTCTCCTCTCTCTCTCTCTCTCTCTCTCTCTCTCTCTCTCTCTCTCTGTGTGTGTGTGTGTGTGTGTGTGTGTGTGTGTGTGTGTGTGTGTGTGCGCGTGTGTGTGTGTGTGTGTGTGTGTGTGTGTGTGGTGTGTGTGTGTGTGTGTGTGTGTGTGCGCGTGCGTGTGTGTGTGTGTGTGTGTGTGTGTGTGTGTGTGTGTGTGTGTGTGTGTGCAGCTGCTTGCATTACGCGACAAATCAGCGCTAGTGATAAGAGATGGCTTTACCTGATTATATAAAATATCTGAAAAGGTGCGTATGTGTGTGTGTGTGGGGGGGGGGGGGGGGGGTGCGTGCGTGCATGCGCGCGCGCATGTGTGTGTGTGTATGTGCATGTGTGTGTGTGTGTGTGTGTGTGTGTGTGTGTGTGTGTGTGTATCAGATGTATGAGTTTTGGTTATAATTATGCAGAATATACCTTTTTATAACTCTTAGTCATTTTCAAAATAACGCTGGTGAAAAAAAAAAAAACGCACCAGTTTTCCTTCAGACCCTCAATGACACAAAACTTTGGACAACGAAATAGTTCATTAGCGGACGGCAAGTATAAGTATTTCATGTTTATCCAGGTAATACGGGTGTGCATTTAATCCTATCTCGCCAATCCGTTTGAAACTCACTGTCAGTAACATCTTTGAGAACTGATGCCCTACATTTCGTCAGACCCGCGTGTTCCACCAGTTGTGTATTATGTGTGTTTTTTCCACTTTCCGTCGATCCCAGTCCGGTGACCTAGATGAACACATAAACAGGGGAGGGGGGGGGGGGGGGGGGCAACAATAAAAGAAACACAAACACACCTGATGCGCGTTGCTTGCTGTGTGTCATGGACACCCCATCGTGTTCGCTGTGTGTCGCCACATAAGCGCTCGTGATGGAGTTAAGCGCCGTTTATACAGAGCGCAAACGCGAACGCGAAAGCGAACGCGGTTTTTTCGTCTGGAATATTTTAGTCATTTATAGAGGAACCGTTCAAATAGAGTGCGAACGCGAACGCGAACAAATTTTTGTTCGCGCGAACGACCGCCTTGATTGCCCCCAGAGCGAATTTTCTCAGAAGGTCGCGCGGCTTTTTTGCTATCAACCAATCAGTAGGTACTTCCCTTGCATCATTTCCACAAGTAGAAACTTGTAGGGTAGGGTCAGGCAAGAGGCCCAGTCAAAGTACCTTGGAGCATTTGGATAGCTTCCCTTTGCCCGCTGACGCTGCAGCACGAAGTTTTGAAGCCTCCATGCAAAAGGTACGTTTTTTTTATAGAATTTCGAAAAATTAGGCCCTATTTTTGTACCTTTTGTCTTCAGAATGTTTTGTGACACTGTCTAGGCAACAGATGAATTTCTGAAATGTTTTCATTTATATGTTAGAGGAATCTTTCGCGCACCTTTCAATGCCAGTTGATGCAGTATACGTCGCCATTTTCCCGCACTATTACCAAACATCATCACTGAGTCATAGTCAGGCAAAAGGCCCATACTGGGTTCAAGGCAAAAGGCCTACCGGTGGGCTTTTTGCCTCAAACACTAGGCGTTATGCCTCGCTTATTTATATGAAGTAGTTTCACTATATTCCTTACGATCACATACTTAAATAGCAAAAATCCCAAGCTGTACCATGCTTTTATGCCCCAAGTGGACATAGGCCATAGTCACCAAACCACCAACTCCCTCTATTTAGGATATTTTTTTTACTTTTTCCTTGTGTACTGCACAGGCTAAAATGCTATTAAATACCTTGGTTTGAAGATGCTTTCTGTTTCTATTACTGTTAATAAAACAAAAGTGTTTTGTTATTGTTTTCAGAAATGGTGACGAACTACAAGAGAAAGACGGAGAGGGGAAAATATGGGCATAGCATTTTGTCCGAAGCCTTGAGGGCAGTCAGCAACGGTGTTCCTTTAATCCGAGCCAGCAAGGAGTACGGTGTGCCTGTTCGAACACTTCGTCGTCACAGGGACAAGAAGGTGCTTGAACCTGGGGTGTTGAATTTCGGACGATACAGGAAGGCCCTTCCCACCGAGATAGAGTGCCAGCTGAAAGAGCATATTGTTAGTATGCAAAGACGTCTGCATGGGCTGAGAGTGAAGGATCTACAGCGTCTTGCCTTTGAAATCGCTGAAAAGGCAGGCCTTCATCATCCTTTCAATAAAGAAACAAGATTGGCTGGGACTGCCCGGGTCCACAGCTTTCTCGATCGGCATAACCTTAGCATTCGGCAGCCACAAGCAACAAGCCTTTCCCGTGCAGTGGGGTTCAACAAGGAGCAAGTCCAGAATTTTTTTCGCCTGTACAAAGAGCTCCTGGACAAGCATGAGTACCCACCCTCACGCATTTGGAATATGGACGAATCGGGACTCTCAACTGTGCAGAAACCTGGGAAGGTCATGGCTCCAAAGGGTGCTCGCCAAGTTGGGAAGGTGACCAGCGCTGAGCGTGGGTCTTTGGTAACATTTGTGTGTGCATGCAGCAGCGCAGCAGGGGTATTTTTACCACCCATGTACATCTTTCCTCGAAAGAGAATGGTGGACTCACTGATGAAAGACGCCCCAACTCAAGCAGTAGGTTATGCAAGTCCAAGTGGCTGGACAGATTCTGACCTCTTTGTGAGGTGGCTGGAACATTTTTGCGAAGTTTATCAACACCTCATGTGACAACCCTCATCTCATTCTGCTGGATGGGCATCACAGCCACAAAACACTGGGAGCTGTTGAATTCTGCAGAGAAAATGGCATAGAACTTCTGACACTGCCGCCTCATAGCACACACAAGTTGCAGCCTCTGGACAGAAGTTATTTCAAGCCTCTCTCAAAACAGCCTTCAACACGGAGATGGACAGCTGGATGGGTGGCAAATCCCGGCAAGCGAGTCACCATCCATGACATTGCTGGCCTGTCAGGAAAGGCCTTCATGAGAACAGCTCTTCCTGACAGGGCAATCCAGGGATTCAGGACATGTGGTCTCTGGCCATATGATCCAAACGTCTTCACTGACGTCGACTTTGAGCCAGCCTTGATGACTGAAGAAGATCTCCCAGAGGTCAGCCCCCCCCAACTGCCTGCAGCCCTGCCCATGAGACTCCATCTCAGCAAGAAGATGCAAATGGTGACCCTCCAGGAGTCAGAAACCAGCCAACTGACCGCACCCCTGACCAACAGGCTGCCAATGTAGAGACTCCAGCTCATCAGGCAGACGTTGAGGTCATTACAACATCAGGAGACGGCCGGTGCCTGTTTAGAAGTCTAGTGATAGGCTTGGACAGAAGGCTTCAAACTGCCCAAAGGGATGAGCATGGCAAACTGTTGAGCACAGTTCTGCATGCCGTAGAGACTGGCAAGGCAGACGGTCTCCGGGCACAGGTCATCTCTTTCATGTGGGACAATTACGACGAATACAAAGATCTTGATGTGAAAAAATCAACGCAGATTTACCGCACTGGATTCGCTTTGGTTCCATGGGATGAACGCATTGTCGCCATGGCCGACTCAAAATCCCTACCTGGTGAGCTTGAACTCGTGGCGACAAGCAAGGTCCTGGGGAAAAAAATTGTGGTTTTGGGCGCAAACAGCATGGTGATCCAAACCTACGGAGAAGATACCCTTCCCAGACTGGTCGTCCAGTTCAGGAACATTGGCCAGAATGTTGGCCACTACGATTGTGTGGTGGACAGGTGGATTGACGAGCCTCAAGGTCCTACATCACAAGCTGAGATCCCTGAGGCGTCTTCATTCTCACATCCACGCCCAGCTGATTTCCCAACCCCAGAGCAGCAGACACACCCTGACCCCTCATCTTCATTTGTCCCACAAGAGCAGAGGACAGACCCCGAGGCCTCAACCTCCAGAAAAGAAGAGATTGCAGAACTGATCCATAGATTTTTTTCTCCACTCCCAAAGATCCAGTCCAAGAGACCGAGATCAAGGAAGGCAGAATCTGCAACAGTGTTGACTTCTTCTCCCTTTAAAGCCAGCTGGAAGAAAGGCACTCAAAACAGACTGTCCAAAAGACGCGACAAGAAAAGAAGGCAAGCCAAGGCAAGTCAAAGAAGAAGAGGAAGCGTCGTGAACCTGAAAAAGATTCAGATCAGGAAGAAGAGGAATGGCCATGTCTGATATGTTGTGAGCCCTATCGCAACAGCAGACCCCGAGATGTGTGGGTCCAGTGCCAGATTTGTCTCCACTGGGCCCATGAGGAGTGCACCCAAGGAACGGCTCAATTCATCTGTCCAAATTGTGATTCCGATGACTCTGAATAAGAAGAGACCTATGCCTACTTTTTTTTGCACTGGACTGTTTATTGTAGCCGAGTAGGTAACTCAGCAAGTTCTCATTTTTTAACCTTTGGTACTGTATATAGGCTACAAGTGTTCAGATTTTAAAGTTCAGCATAGGCCTACTTTGAATTTGCACTAGATGTTGCAATTACTTCCCTAGTCAAGTGTAACTCAGCAAATTTTACTTTTATACAACATTTTGTTTCTTTTATCCTTTGTTATGAACTTTAAGACTAAGAATTTAGTCCAAGAAAAAGCTAGGCACTAGCGTCAGTCTACTTTGCTTGTGAAGTTTGGAGAAGAATGGACAAGACAATGGACAAGACAGAAGCCATGATTCTTGAAATTGAGAAGAATCATGTACTGTATGACAAAGCAGACAAAGCTTACAAAGACATCATGAAAAAAAGAGACATATGGAAAGCAATTGGACAGAAAGTCGGACTGACAGCTATGTGATTGAAATTAATTTGATTTTACCTGTTTCAACAATGTAAAAAAAATAAATGTCTGCACGATTTATTAATTAACACGTTTTTAACTTTCATGTCAGCAGTCTTCATAATGACACCATTTTAGCTCTGACAGAAATATATAATGGAATTATGATATTATAAAGTCTGCGTCTCACACTGACAGATCTGATACACAGGAAGTACAATAAACACTGCATTAATGAATACAGACAATCTGTCTGTCTGTATGTTTGTCTATCTGTTCTTGTCATTAACGTCTAGGCAGAGA
>JADBJO010010077.1:50000-57500 GCA_016801955.1 Conus betulinus
CTCTTTCAACAAGTTCAATGAAACAGCATAATCTCTATGACTTAAACATGTCCCCATTGCGAAAGTATAGATGCTGGAGTGGGGGTGTGTTTCTGTTTTATGTGTGCATGTCCTGGAACAGTGAGGAATAGAAATGTCTGTCTGGAATATGTCTCATCTTAATGATTTTTAATGATAAATCTCCTCTCTCTCTCTCTCTCTCTCTCTCTCTCTCTCTCTCTCTCTCTCTCTCTCTCTCTCATACGTGCACACATTTATGTATATATAATCAAGAGTGGCTGAGTGTGTACTTATTTGCACTACCAAAAGGAGGAAGATTGAAATTCCCATTTTGGTGTTACACGCATGTTTTATGTTTGTAAGTATTTTAATTTCCAGTGTCACGTTGTAACTATAAATATGTATGTCTTAACTTTTAGGGCAGCAGCGGTCACAAATGTAATTTCTCTTGTAACGAGAGATAATAAAGTTTTCTGAATCTGAATCTGAATCAGACGTCAATGATGCACTGTCCTTCTGGTACCAAACATCCTCATCATCATAAATAAACACGCGCCGTTACATAAAAAAAAGAGTTAGGCATCCGCAGATGAACGCGTAGTTTACACCAGAATTGCTGCAAGAAATGGTTCTACGTGACCAACTCAAGGCAGCAAATTTGTTTGACGACTACAAAGAACAGAGAAACTTTGTTTCAAACGAAGTTGTAAAAGCCAAACTAGACTACTTCAGTCCAATGATTACGCATGCAAGAGCCACAGCGCCTATGTGGAGGGCAATAAACACTATCGTACACAACAAGCGTACAGATTCACAAAATTCAAAGATAAACATAACTCAGGACGAATTTAATACCACTTACTGTCATTACCATATATCCTTACTCAGGCTTCACAGACTACAAGAGCACCAACGGATATACATGCCCGACTTCCCTAATATCATTTTGCAAACAAAAATTTGGATCCAGTAACTCACTAAAAATTCCTCTTCTAGCTGTACATGAAGTAGGAATGCACACAGCGCAGTTAAAGAACAAAAAATCCATGGGTCCTGATAACATACCCGCATTTCTTCTCAAAACTCGCTCTACCTGACATTGTTGAGTTTCTTACATACATATATAATTCATCCATTGAAACTAATGTCTTCCCTAAAACGTTCAAAAATGCCAAGTGATCCCATTCCAAAGTCAAATGATTTGTCGGATTCACATAATTTCAGACCTATATCCTTACTATCCATTCTATCCAAAACCCCTCGAAAACACACACACACACACACACACACACACACACACACACACACACACACACACACACACACACACATCTCAGTTCATGGAGAAAAACAATTTCACCCATTCCAATCTGGATTCCGATCTACTCACTCCTGCCACACAGCATTATCACGAATGTGTGTCTCGTGGCTGCCCCTTCAACAACGAAAGGCACTCAACAGCAAGGTCAGAAGTCCGATTTACAACTCCACTTCCCTCTCGCGAGCGCCAATAGTGATATACCCGCCGAGGAACTGAGCGGTTCGACAGCCTGCCAGAGACAACGAGGACAACGTCAAAGACAAAAGTCCTCAATCTTGTTCACAAGGCAAGGCGGATACACTGATAGACGGGTGCCCTGTCTTCTAAAAAAAAAAAAAAAAAAAACCCCCGGGCAGGAAATAATTGATGATCTGGACGATTTGGTTAAAACTGGTTTTCACACTGTAGCTTTCAGCTTCCTTGGACTGCGACATTTGCTGGTGTCAGTACCTTGGGGGGGGAGGGGGGGGGGGGTTCCCGGGAACTCTGTGGATTTTCGGACACCATCCCTGCTTTTAAACCTTGTATGGCTGTTCTGAGTGTTTAATGTAATCCTCTTCATTCTTATTATCTTGTGTGCAGAGCTGTTAAATCTACTTTCTTTGAAGTTTCCAACATAAAGCGTAAAATTTGACTACCAAAATGTTGATTATATGTCTTCAAGGGCGACAGAAAGATCTACACATTTGACATAGAGTTGCTTTAAACATTATCTGGTTAAGTTTCAACAATTTACTAACTTTTTATCATTACTGCCGCAAGCAAATGACTGACGTTTGTCATCATCTGCCAGCGGTAGAACTGAGGCAAAAAGAGTCCACAAAAGATGCTAGTCGTTACAGTATTGATCGACGGTCAGTTTATGGAAAAATCATTTACAGAATTTGGTTAATCTGTTACACTGCTTAACAATAAAAACACTTACCTAATTAAAGGTCAGGTGGGAGTAGCAGAGACTGTTTAAGGAGAACTGAGTGACCATGAAGTCTACTTATCTAACACTGGGTTTTGCACATATTGTTATTAGCGAATTCTTGTTCAACAAAGTCTTTAACAACGATGTTTCGCTTGGTCGTGTCCATGCACCATCAGAGAGGTCTCTATGCAGTAATGTTGAACTGTTTGATAATAGAGAAGACACTTTAATTGATCTACGGACTAGGCATAAGGGTCATTATGTTGTATTGATGGGAGATTACAATGCGCATTCAACGTGTTTAGATAACTGTGTTGCTCAGACGATGGGCACACCTCTCTTTTTAGTGAAACGGTGTTTAATGTTGATTTACATGAAACACCCACACAAAGATAACTCCAAGGGCAAACATCTGCCAAATAATGATGGGTTTTCACTTATTGATCTAGCGAAGCACAGTCACTTAGCATTTCTATCGGAAGACCAGGTCAGGACGCCGTGTTGGGAAATGTACACCTATCGGTTCCAGTACTGTTATTGTGTACTGGATCGCCTTTCCTGATTCCTATGGTCAGTAATTCTCACGTTGGCTGCTTTGATGTCAAGTTGTCATATGTACATTGCCCTATAATTCTTGATTTAAAGACAACCGATGAATTTCGCGATGGTATGCAAAATTTTGGCGTCAAAAAGTAAATGAAAATTATGTTTATAGCGTGCAGAAAGAAAGAAAAGATTCCAGTACGTTCTTCTAAGGCGGACCCAAAATAAAAGCTGTCTGTTTTAACATGCTTTAGCAACAAGTGGTGTCGACGAAGTTTAAAATATGTTGTATAGTGACGGTACTCCAATTGGTGATACCACCGTAATTCAGTTTTATTACTATGTTTAAGAGATTTAGGGCAATGAAATTGTGATGTTTTCGGAAAAGTGATTTTTTTTTTAATATCTATTCTTACTAATTAAAAATATTCTGACTCATTTTCTTTAAAGAGACACTGGTTTTTATCCCATCTATATTTTGATCAAATGTAGTCTTTTTTTTTTTTATTCGTCTTTGGTCAGGTATTGCATCACTACCATCTATAGATAAATACTCTGCTCGGATGTATAGTTTTAAGTTTAATTTACGTGTCACGGGCATCTGGATTCCCCACCCCCACCCCCCACCCCCACCCCACCCCCGATTGAATTTGTAAGGGGATAGTAACTGAAAGACAGCATTGCTGCGTTCGTACAACAGTTTTTTTTATCATGGGGAAGAGCTTGCAGGAACACACAAAGTCATTTCAAGATAATTGCAAACGCTTATGTCAAAAGCCATACAAAATAATAGAAAGCGTTGATATTACAAACACTGTAATATCCATATGTCGAAATTGTGTAAAGTAGTTGTGAGTGTTAATATTGCAGACACAATGAGATACGTATGTCGAAAGCCGTTCAAAGAGACACTTCAAAATTCATTTCGAAGAGAAAAAAACTATAGAAATATACTTCCTGACACATATATTGTCAAACATGTGTGTGTGTGTGTGTGTGTGTGTGTGTGTGTGTGTGTGTGTGTGTGTGTGTGTGTGTGTGTTGCTTTTGTGCGTGTGGGCGCGCGCGCTTGCGATCGTGTGTGTGTGTGTGTGTGTGTGTGTGTGTGTGTGTGTGTGTGTGTGTGTGTGTGTGTGTGTGTGTGAAAGAAAGGAAGGGGGGGGGGGGGGGGGAGAGATGAGAGACACAGAGAGAGAGAGGGGAGGGAGAGAGAGAGAATGTGTGTGTGTGTGTTTGCGTGTGCATGTGTGCGTGCGTGCGTGCGTGCGTGCGTGCGTGCGTGTATATGTGTGTGTGTGCGTGCGTGCGTGCGTGCGTGCGTGCGTGCGTGCGTGCGTGTGTGTGTGTGTGTGTGTGTGTGTGTGTGTGTGTGTGTGTGTGTGCGCGCGCGTGCATGCGACACTGTACAAAACCGTTCGCAGACATTATGATAAAGGTGCATTCCCTATCAACTCGCCGGCTCGTGGAATGCTCTTTGTCAGTCAACTCCTTAGGAATTCTTGGTTAATATCTGACAGGTCTTCTATTTCTATTGCAGTCCGAATTTACCTTCGTGTCTTGTGTATGTTTTCCAACCCGTTTAAGGTCGATCCAGATTATGTGACTTTCGACACAGAAGAAAAACAAAAATAGATAAACAAGTAATACAGAGCGCAAACACGATCACATCCCCTGGATTTCCTTGTCGGGGGGGGGGGGGGGAGGGGGGTGAGTATAGGGGGGGGGGGGGGGGGGGTGTCACGGAAATCCGTGAGTATGCTCCGCGTTCCGTCACACCAGCACTTGATTTGCGCCGCAGGGGAGATGAGAAGTGCATAGCGCGTGTGGGCTGGGTCTCGCTGTGGCAGCTTTATGAATACTGGCGCTGCTTCGGCCATACACTCACACAGAACAGGCAGAGGCTTTTAGGGGGCTTCGAAGAAGATGATGGCTGGAGCGGCAGTTGTGTTGTTGTTGTTGTACGGTGTGCCTTTGGGCATCGTTTCAGGTATTGGGAATCTCTCTCTCTCTCTCTCTCTCTCTCTCTCTCTCTCTCTCTCTCTCTCTCTCTCTCTCTCTCTGTGTGTGTGTGTGTGTGTGTGTGTGTGTGTGTGTGTGTGTGTGTGTGTGTGTCCGAGTGTATGTCTATTTGTCTCACTGTCTGCCTGTCTGTCTCTGTTTGTCTGTCTGTCTGCCTCTCTCTCTCTCTCTCTCTCTCTCTCTCTCTCTCTCTCTCTCTCTCTCTCTCTCTCTCTCTCTCTCTGAATTATGATGTTTATTTTCATATGAAACAGACAGGTACCCGCGGTCCTGATAATCTGGATGGACAATTTCTTAAACTTCGTGCTCCTGTCATTACGGACTCATAAACTTATTCATATAATCTTTGTATTGATAAAAGTTACTTTCCTACTATTCTCAAGCAAGCCAAATAATTGCACTCTCCAAATCTGGAGACAAGCCAGATCCTTCAAATTATAGATCCATTTCCCCTTGTGTCTCTTCTTTCTAAGCCATTAGAAAGCATATCCATGAATACTTGATGTTTCATATTACAAAATACGACTTACTCCATCCTAAGCAATCTGGATTCAGACCTAACCATTCTTGTCATACTGCTCTGACAAATCTGGTTGATCAATGGTTAGAAAGCATAGATGGTTTAAATTTCACTGGGGTACTATTCATTGACTTTGCAAAGCATTTGACGTTATCGATCACAAATCATTGCTGAGAAAACTAGCTATCAATAAATTTTCCACTGACGACTTTTCTTTAATAAAATCTTTTCTCTCCAGTAGGCAGGCAATTTCCTATGTAGCATGCAGTCCAGATTCATACCAAAAAATTTGGTGTACATGCAGTCCAGATTCATACCACAAAAATTTGGTGTACCACAAGGATCAGTACTTGGTCCTCTTTTTTTTTTTTTACTATACATGAATGATCTACCTTTACATATCAATGGCTCATGCAATCTTTTTGCCGTTGATACATCTATTCACTCTAAGCACTGTGACCTAAATCTGCTATTTATTAAATTACAAGAAATTATTGATAAGTTTATCACGTGTATATTCAATCATGTATTGATTATGCGTCAACTCTTTTTTTATTCTTCTAGCATCAATTCGTTGAAACCTTTAGTTCTTACTCATAAGCGAGCTCTTAAAGCTATTCTTATAAAATCGTCATCATTAACATTAAAGGATTATGTAAAACTAGATGTTCTTCCCCTGTCACACAGACTTCAGTACAATAAAGCAATACTGATGTACAGAATAATGAATGGTTATGCACCTTCGACTCTAGCTGCAAAATTTCCGCTCAACTAATGAAGATACGCCAACAACATACTTATCTGTAAACATAGAACTGATCTTTTCAAAACAAGTCTTCACTACTCGGGTGGGAACACTTTGGAACTCTGTACCAGTAGACATTAAAACAAAAAGGTAGTATTGCTTCTTCTAAGGCAGAATACAAACAATTACTATTTCAAATAGTTTAACTTAACACACTGACAAATTAAGTGAATTCTGAATCATTTTGAAACAAAACACCATTTCTATGCATGAGTGTATATATATATATATATATATATATATATATATATATATATATATATATATATACACTCATGCATAGGAAATGGCGTTGTTTCAAAATGATTGTGTATGTATTTGTGTATGATGTATGTGTATGTATGTATATATGAGGCATTCACTCGCACGCGAATTTGTGCGCATATATGTGCGTGTGTTAGCCTTTTTCCTTTTTTTTTTCTTTTCTTTCCTCTTCTTCGTCTTCTTCGCTTCTATTATTTTTAATTTTCTTTCTTCATTTATTTCTTTATTTCTATTTCTTTCTTTATCTATTTTTTTTCTTTTGTCAGTAGACAAACTCCCCCACCTCCCATCCCTCCCATCATTTGCGCGCGCGCGCGTGTGTGTGTGTGCGTGCGCGTACTTGTGCATGCATGCAGGATTCTGTTATCTGCGTTTGTAGTATCAGTCTACATTTCATGGTCTAATTATCGATTTATGTATTCTCTTTTCCCCCTGTAGTTGCTATAATGACTTGTATGTTTTCATTCTCTCTCTCTCTCTCTCTCTCTCTCTCTCTCTCTCTCTCTCTCTCTCTCTCTCTCTCTCTCTCTGTGGATGTTTTGCGGTGTGTTCGATCATCACTGAGTCTGATGGACTAAAGTCACCATGGCACAACGGCAGTGTCACGATTTATGGGCTGGAAGGTGACGGCTTGGAACTGTAGCGGAGGCAACTAGTTTCAGTGGATTTGTCTCATGCTCATTGCCACGCTCTTGTGAGCTGTGTTTTGGACTCTACACACACGCACACACACACACACACACACACACACACACACACACACACACACACACACACACACACACACACACACACACACACACACACTGACTGAGTGACTGAAACTATTTACTGTCAGACTAACATAGTAGTTGTACTGACATTTTAAAAGGTAAACCTAAATAAATTAATGAGAAAAACGAAAATAATACAAATAACATCTGAAAGACATAAAAAACATAAAGAAAAAATTAACAGGGAAACATGTAACATTTCTAAGTAGAATAATAAAATCAAATCACTATTTACTGTCAGACTAACATAGTAGTTGTACTGACATTTTAAAAGGGTAAACCTAAATAAATTAATGAAAAAACGAAAATAATGCAAATAACATCTGAAAGACATTAAAA
>JADBJO010010077.1:67500-76371 GCA_016801955.1 Conus betulinus
TGGGGGGACGGGTTGGTGGGGGGGGGGGGGGGGAATCGGAATGGGTAAGAGGCAGGAGGATAGGGGATCAGATGGAAACAATAGAAAAGGTCGCTCAGTGGGTCGATCACGTTTTGTGTTAGTTGTGCTCGATGTCACCATCATCATCTTTCACAATCCGTGCATCTGTTGTTTTGCCCCGGCAAGGTACGTCCTCATCTCTCTCTCTCGGCATCTCTATATCTCTCTCTCTCCTCTCTCTCTCATATCTCTCTGTGTGTGTGTGTGTGTGTGTGTGCGTGTGCGTATGTGTGGGTGTGTGTGTGTGTGTGTTGTCGTGTGTGTGTGGTGTGTGTGTGGTGCGTGCGTGTCTGTGTCTGTGTGTGTGTGTGTGTGTGTGGTGTGTTGTGTGTGTGTTTGTGTGTGTGTGTTGTGCGAAGTCAAGTCCAAAATTATTGTTATTGGAGGGTGAAGAATAAGCTTTACAGCTTTTTTTTCATCCCGCCGTCACAATAAAATGATAAGTGTGTGTGTGTGGTGTGTGTGTGTGTGTGTGTGTGTGTGTGTGTTCTCCAGTCTATTGAAAGGTGACGGGCGGGGGAAGGGAGGAGGCACAGGGGTATGTTAAGGCGCCGCGGCAGGTGCTTACACAATGATGCTTGCAGCTGAATCAAATGCTGGCACGTGAACAAAATTTTCCAGCTGGTACATTCATCTTGGTATATTTCGGGACGCACGCACTTCTCCCCCCCCCCCCCCTCCACCCCCCCAGCTCCTACCTCGCCCCCCATCCCATAATACATGCGCTCGCTCCTGTGGTGTGTGTGGTGTGGTGTGGTGTGTGTGGTGTGTGCGCGCACACACACACACACACACACACACACACACACACACATTGCCCTCCTTTATTCTCTGTTCTGCCCTAGATACACACACACACACAACACACACACACACACACACACATACATCCATCCATCCATCCATCCATCCTACATACATACATACATACATACATACATACATGCATACATACACACATACACATATACGCATGCGCGCGCATGCACGCATGCACCCACGCATAAAACAGGAGTGCACATGCTCAAATGTGTATCTTCCATGTGTTCTTGTAGAAATAGGCAAGCTGACACGGCCGTACGTACAGCGTGTTTGAGAAGCCGTCGAATCTAAGTAAACTTGCCCCAAATCTGCAATCGGTTGAATCAGTTTTCTCCTTCCGATCTTCTCCTTCCCTCTGTCATGCTTCTGCTCCTTCTTCTTTTTCTTCTTCTTTAATACTTTTGTTCTTTTCTACATTCATAGGATACGTGACAAAGCCAGTCCGACTTCCAGACCAAGTTTTACAACCTGTGGTTCGACCTCTATGGTCGATCCAGCTCTTCCTCCGCCATCTTGGACAGCAGCGGCTTTGAGCACGTGATGGTGGGTGAGTTGCGTGTTTCCGGGGGAAGCCAGTCCATTTCCGGTTTCCACAACTGGATCCAGTTTTACGAGGAAGAGAAACTGGGAAGAGTCAACTACTACGGCTTTGTGCGAAGAGTGCAGGTCAGTGTGTGTGTGTGTGTGTGTGTGTGTGTGTGTTTATAAGAAGGCAGAATCAGCTACTACGGCTTCGTGAAAGAGTACAATTGAGAGAGAGAGAGAGACAGACAGACAGACAGACAGACAGAACATGTTTGTGTACAGTATTATGTTCTTTCCCAGCGTACAAAGTGGGTTTACTAACTTAAGTAACCGGAAAGTTTTGGTTTTCATTTTTTCAAAAACCCACCATGTCAGTAAACCTGTTTCTTTTGCATAGTCCCAGTATCTTTTTTTTTTTGTCAGAAAACATGTATCATTTCATCTTGACCATCTACATAGATGAGGTCAACATTTCACATACTTATTTTTAGGGGAAAAATCCATTTTTTGTAATGTCGAAAAAAGAGTTTCTGAAGACATCGTAGAACATTGTGGTTTTCGCATAAATGATGGAATTTATTCTCAAAATATGATATGTATGCTTTGCATTCATTCAGTGAATGAGAATGGTCTTCGATACTTATGTGAAAATGTGTGGTGTGTGTGGTGTGTGTGTTGTGGTGTGGGTGTTGAGAGAGAGAGAGAGAGAGAGAGACGAGAGAGAGAGAGAGAGAGAGAGAAACCGACCCACCATCCATGGGAAACCCCCCCCCTTCCCCCAACTCCCTCGATACCCCACCTCCTCACACCTTACGCCTATGCCCTATGTCCCTCACTGGCATAGTCTGGAGTTACCAGTGGCTGTACAGAGGACCGTCCTTTCAGGGTCAGACCTAACTGCATTTCTCATTTAGAAACAACGGGACTACACAACAACAAAGGGACAGCCCGAGAGATCCGCATCAAGTTTTGCAAGATGGACTGCCAAATGGCAACGCCAAACCGCTGAATGATACGGCGGGTGCTCGTGACGACGTGCAAACAGATTGGCAATGTTTTTTTTTTATTCTCAACACGGCCTCTCATGCCTCTTGTGAATCTGATACACTCTGCCATCACCGTTGTCTGGTTTGGGTAGTTGGTTTGCATGGTTGGGGTTGGTTGTTTTGTTTTGTTGTTGTTTTTCTGTCAAATGTGTTCGCGCCCCTTTAAGCTGCTGCTGACACACGAAAGCCTTTTCGTCCGTACAGTTGAGACGAAACGTTTTGTTGAACATGTGCGGTTCCAACCACAGACGTCAGTGTCGAACGGACGGAGTGCCTCACGATATTAGTTGTTAAATCTTCGAGTTTGATCCCACACATGCCGTCTTCGAAGGACTGTGCATATTGAATACGAAGCGTTTTTTCGATAAGCTCGAATATTAGATTCTTATAATTGTTTGAGTTTGACAATTCCAAAGCACATCATGGTCTTAGTACAATTCAATCAAAATGTTTGGTCTCAGAATCGGACAGTCCAACCGCCGTTTGCTGGACGACGCCATTTTTTCTTCCTTGTGCCTTGGTGTTGGCTCAATGCTGAGCGTTGATGGTGTTGGAGGATACTAACTGTCCGTTTTTCGAATAGATCCAACGGTGTATCACGAAGGGTCGGGTTTGATTGGATGCCGAAGTCCGTTTTGAGATTGTACGTTTACTATGACAGACACTACGTTTGGGATCGGGTTTCCTCGACCGGTACTTCCGAAGCGTACGGCGGGGAGGCTCGTCGAGATCGTGTGTGTCAGCCCGCTTAAAAGGATTTCTGAGTTAATTGTGTGTGTGTGTGTTGTTTTGTGTTGTGTTGCGAATTTTATGATCCTCTCTCTCTCTCAATTGCCGGCGATTGCGTGGGGTATGGACAGGGGTTACCTCTCACGTGATCGGAGCCAACTTCGCCGGGAGACCCCCTACCTCCAGCCGTGACGTCATCAAATCTATTACCCTCTTTTCTTCCTGGGCTCCAGCCGCGGAGTTCGACCTGGCTCTCTACACACACGCTCCTGCGCGTTCCGGGCTCCCAACGCCATCTGCGACGTCCAACTGGGAGGACGCGAGTGTGCGCATTCAGACATATGACATCTCTCACAAATCGGGCCTGCAGGTATGGTCTCCGCCCTACCCTGCGATTTGATGATGATTGGCTCCATCCTCCTCCTCTCTGCGCTGGTCACTGATTGGTCTGCTTTGCGCTAGCTTTCCTGATTTTAAATGATTGTAAAGATTAGTAGTGCTGTTTGCATTTTGTCGGTTTTGCTTCTGATATTTCAACAAAAAAAATAAAAAAATGTAACTTATCTTTATCAATTGGTGTTCGTATCCAATCGCCGTAGCCTGGCTGTGTAAAGTATAATCATGTGATCGCTCTTTATGTCATCGACGTGTCCCCCTTACAAATATTTTTTCTCATCTCTCCCTCCGTACCACTTCCTCACCCCCCTTCCCCCCCTCCCCCCTTCTCTTCCTTTCATCCATGGTAGCTGCCCACACCGTCCTCCTTTTCTATATTCAGCAGTTCTTTTTTTTTTTTCTTTCCTTTCCCTTCTCTCACGTACTAATTAGAAATCCATGCTGGATGAATTACTACATGATAATTATATATATATATTATATAGTATATATATTGGTGTGTGTGTGTGGTGTGTGTGTGTGTGTGTGTGTGTGAAAGAGAGAAGAGAGAGAGAGAGAGAGAGAGATGCCCTTTTAAAGCTTAAAAACACTAGGATATGTAAAGCATAATAAGACGAGGAGTGTTCAGGCAACCTAGAACAACAATAACAGGTTAACCATGAATTTATACACAGGGAAGTAGGCTGGCTTATAATTACACAAATCCCACCCCCACCGCCCCACCCCCCCCACACCCCCACCCACCCCCCCACCCCCCCACCCCCAAAAATCCCCAAAATATCATTTAAAACAATCCAGTTCTTGGTCAAAACTGGAGCATCGATCGACGTTGCCCAAGTATTAAAATGTTGCGAGTTCTAAGGCTGAGAGAGAGAGAGAGAGAGAGAGAGAGAGAGAGAGAGAGAGAGAGAGAGAGATGGAAAGGGGATGGGAGAAGATAAAACAGCAAGACGAGAGAGAGAAAAAGAGAGGGGGGGCGGAAGCAAAGACACTCCACATAATATACACGTCAGAGAACAGAGTACAGAGGTCATCCAGAAATTACCCCGAGGCTAATTCATATTGATTTCCATAGGGTTGAGTAAGCATGTGCGTGTAATTATATGCCAGAATTCACACACACACACACACACACACACAACAACAACACAACAACAACAACAACAACAGCAACAACAACAACAACACAACAACCCTTGTGTTTTTACTTTTTGTGTGAGCAGATCACACTGAAAATTAGGTTTCGTATCATATGGAAGCAATAAACAATAATTATCATACTTTCACTACGCACTTGCACACAATATCACGCGCGCATGTGTGTGTGTGTGTGTGTGTGTGTGTGTGTGTGTCCTTTAATTTACTGTCTATCCACGTTATGTAATACATGAAATACCACTCCATAGTTACGCACAAAACGCCCTCCTCTCCCCAGTTTAGCTCCCGAGGGGCAGTCTGGAATCTGCCCCATATTGCCCCCCTCCTCCTACCCCCCCCTACCCCCCCCTCCCCCCTCCCCTCCCCTCTCCAGGAGTTTAATCTGGGGCAGGATCAGCATGGAAACTTATATCCCCCCCGCCCCCCCCCCCCCCCCCCCCCCATGGAAACTTATCCCCCCCCCCCCCCCCCCCCCCCCCCCCCCCCCCCCCCCTTTCCCTTGCGCCTTTACGATGTAATTAGGGTTCTGAAGCTTGATGGGGCAATAAACATCATCATCTTCAGTTTCTGTGGATCAGATTAATGAGGGAAGAGCCCAGTGCTCTTCCACGAAGCTGATGTTCATCAGGACAAGAATCCCCCCCCCCCCCCCCCTCCCCCCCCACTTCACACACACACACACACACACACACACGGTTAAACCATTCCCTTAATTAAGGGGAAGGAATCGATCAGAGGGTTACCTTTCTTTGGCTCAACGTATGCTTGCATGACGAGGGAGGTGCTCGACTCATTTCCAGACAGTTAATTAGGGATATAAATAGAATGACACCACCACCCCCAACCCGTCCCTTTCCCCACACCTCCCCACATGCATACTGTGATGCAATAGGTAACCGGCGTGATGTTTTCCAAAGGTCCTGAAACATCACCACATCCATGTCCCTTGGGTCGGCACGATGGGTATGGTGCTGGGTATGCTACATTCTCTCATGGGCATTTGATTTGGGATAGAAAGAACTACACTAGGACAAGGGGGAGAGTGCAGGAGATGTTTCTCTACACCAGAGGATCATGCTTCAGAGTAACGGTGCCAGATTAAACCTCGCCTTCAACATGACACGAGATGGTCCCAGTATTTTAAAATCAGTATTTTAAAGGGTTCAGTTTTTGTCCAATTTTGTGTAAAGAACCTCAACATAAAAAGTCAGTATTTAAAACGCTCAGTGTGTGATGTGATTGTACAAATTTTCTTCAAGAAGTAACCTCAACGTAAAAGTCAGTCTTTAAAGCGCTCAGTATGAAGTTATTGTAGTGGTAGTAGTGGGCCACCATCGGTCGTAGCTGACTACGGATAGAGTATAACCAACCTAAGATTTAGCTCTCTCTCTCTCCGGGCTGTCTGCTCGACCCTAGCAGCATCGCCTGTGGCTGTAGAGACCGATGCGAGAGTGGCAGTCTTTGTCGCAGCGGTCACATCTGTCTGTTGACACTGGTTTGTTGGCTGTCATCCCCTTTCTGCAGGCTCGCTTTTCTGCTGCAGCAGCTGTCAGTTTGTCTTCGCCAGTCAGCAGCTGTTTTGTTTTGTTTTGTTTTGTTTAGAGTGCTTCTCCAGCTGCTGCGGTTCGCTTCTCCAGCTGTATCCTTGGGCCAAATCTTCTCTTGTTGGCATTAAATCCAAAAGGTTCTCGATGTGTTTGAGTCAGTTCTGTGAAAGGAAACGGCATTTTCTCTCACTCTGTTTGGAAAAGGAGGTGGAAACAATTCCAATACAAGTTTAAGGACGTTAAGGTTATTTAAAGAGAATTGTACAATTACTTCATACTGAACGCTTGAAATACTGACTTTCACGTTGAGGTTATTTACAGAAAAATTGTACAACCACTTCAGCGACTGAACTGCAGTCGTTGATGGACCGCCGACTATCAGCCTAAAGAAGACACATATCCTGGGTCAAGACACGCCGTCACCACCAGCCAACACCATTGATGACTATGAGCTTGATAACCATCCATCAGTTCACTTCCCTTGGGTCCACCATCACCGATATCTTCTCCCTTGACACTGAGATCGACAAGAGGATTGGCAAGGCAGCCACAACACTTGCTCGCCTCACACAAAGAGTGTGAACAAATCAAATCCCAAGCTGACCACAAAGACAAAGATGGCTGTGTATAACGCCTGCGTTCTCAGCACCTTGCTGTATGGCAGTGTGACATGGACCACGCATGCTCGCCACGAGAAAAGGCTCCATCCCTTCCGCCTTAGAAGCCTCCGACATATACTCGGCATCTCCTAGCAAGACAGGGTGACCATCACCGACGTCCAGTCTCGTGCTGGCCTCCCTACCATGTACACCCCTGCTGAGACAGCATCGGCTGCGTTGGCTGGGCCAAGTTCGCCGTATGGAGGATGGTCGCATCCCAAAAATGCAGAGCTTGCCGCAGGGCAGAGAAGAGCATTGACTGCCCACAGCTGAGATACAAAAATGTTTGCAAAAGAGACATGAAGGCGCTTGAGATCAACACCGAGTCCTGGAATGATCTTTCAGCGAACCGCAACAGCTGGAGAAGCACTCTAAACAAAACAAAAAACAAAACAAAACAAAACAAAACAAAACAAACAAAAAAAACAGCTGCTGACTGGCGAAGACAAACTGACAGCTGCTGCAGCAGAAAAGCGAGCCTGCAGAATCAACTTGCCCTATGTGTGCTGATGACTACCTTTTTCTTTTACATTTCAGTGTCAGCATTTCAAAAAAATACCAGAACACATCGTTTCTGTTTTAAACTCGATAAAGCTGAAAAAAGCAAAGCATCTTTGGCGTTCTGTCATCAAAAGATGTAGTATTTACATTGCCTTTCCACATTTTCAAAGAAAAAACTGTGACAAAAACTGACAAGTCTCAATTTCAGTTTTGGCTAAACTGACTGCATGGGTATTCAGGGTCCCTGTCAAGGTCGTCACAATGCAAAAAAAGAAATAATAAGGAGAAGAAAGAAGGCATGCCACGAGGAACAAAAGTATGAAATTATCTGCAGTATATTATAAGACAGTGAAAAAAGAAAGAAAGAAAATAGCTCCCAGAATGTGAACATATACATACATATGTATCCCTACTGGTTTTATTTATTCAAGATTTAGTTTTATTTATCAAAGCTATGAGAAATCACACTATGGTGATGTTAATTTTTTTTAAAGAACAACAACAAAGAAAAGATCAATGGATAAAGACAAAAAAACGTTAACGTTGAATTTGGATAACATGAGGGAAAGCAAATTTAAGACAAAGACTTTGGAGGGAAAACTGTATACCACAACTGATGATTAAGAAAAAACAGTTGAATACGTCACACGATGATCCACAGCCCCAGACTAAAAGATGCTGGTTGATATCCAAAAGCAAGCAGGCACAGGCACTGATTCATAATTCTTCTGCACACATCGGAATACAAACTTCTCTCTCTCTCTCTCTCTCTCTCTCTCTCTCTCTCTCTCTCTCTCTCTCTCTCTCTCTCTCTCTCTCTCTCTCCTGTGAGTCAGTTAATGTTGTTCCCACGTTAGAATTCCATAATGACAGTGATGCGGACAAACAAAGTTTTAATGGAGATTATGTAGATGTTTCTGATACCGAAAGACAAAAAGACAGTAACTACGACACAGACTCCAACTCAACGTGAAACCGAAGCCTTTGTCGCAGAAGCAGACATGTGTACGATAGATAATAGCTGTGATTGTGAGGATTCCTCTGATCTGAGTATGTCAACGACAGCATATGCGGACAATAATACGATAAGAGACGTTGTGACATGTTTGGAAGTACAACACGGATAATGAATGACCAGTTGCGTTCCTTGAAGGCAGAACTGATGCTAGAGGCCGCGCGACACGTAACACAGAGGGTGAAACCCGAAATCCTGGCGATCCATTGCGACTGCTGCATTGTGGCATCGCAGTTGTTCATGAACGTTTTGAGAATGTGACTGTTAGTAATGTTCGGTGTTGATAACTGAATTCGATGCTTTTCCGTGATCTGGATTCCTCGTCACGACGATCTTTCCCGTTATGTATTGGTCACATTCATATGTGATTTTTGTTTATACACAGTCCCTACCCCTCCCCCTCCCCGTCTCCC
>JADBJO010010078.1:0-5000 GCA_016801955.1 Conus betulinus
ACCCTCCCAACCCTAAATGAGAAAGGTAAAAAACAGATTGCAAGAACATGAATAAAATGTCAGAAGAATGTCAGTATTCACATGAAATGATCGCAGGTTGTGAAGAATTTATCTGGGGTGACATTTTCTGTGGACCTGTAAATCAACATGGGATTTAAAATGCAGCTTATTATCTATTAAAGTGCTAAATATTGGTATTGATTTCAACACGTTCTACTCAGACCTTGTGAGAATAAAAAAAACAATCAACATTTCTTTCCGTTTTTGTTACATTCAGATCAAGATTAGTTCTGATCGCACACGTCAACAAATCTTTGAACCATCCCTTGAAGTTAAACAGTCAGAGTTGAAAATTCCTCAAATGCTGGAGTCATCTGAATATTTAATGTACACAAGTTGAATCACTTCTGAACAATCATTTGTGTACAGAGTAAAAGCACTGGAGATAAAAACAGTACCCTGAGGTGCGCCCGGTTGAAATGACTCTGAAGACTAAACAACACTTTCATATCGAACATACGACTGTGTCTCTGTGTTAGAGAAAATCAATTATCCAAAGAATGAGCTTGTTCCACACATTTATGTTAATGAGTTTGTTTGCCATCAGATGCTGGTGTGTATGATGTGGAATGCTGATGAGCGAAATCAAATAAAAAGAATGGCGTACAAAGGAGGCAGGTTTTTCGAGATGTGGAAAAACGCATGATGGAGAAGTGGTGAGTGTGGCATCTTCTGTTGATCTGTTCTGTTTGTATGCGAACTGAAACGGGTCTTGGTACTGTGTAGTATCTTTTTTAAAACAGAGCAGAGGACAATTCTTTTAAAACAAGACAATTCTTTTCATGAAACAGATGTGAGGGCAACTGGTCGGTAATCATTTAAAAACAGCTTGGGTTGCGTTTTTTGGTTGGTTTTTTTTGTTTTTTTTTTTTTTTGTGAACAGGACATACAGTGGCATTTCCCCCCCCCATAAAACGGGAATTATACATCTCTTAGTGACCAGGTAAAACAAACGACTGTAAACGTAGGAGAGCTAAGGAAGGAGCACACCACCTTCAAACAATGTTCCACAGATATTATCAGGGCCTATGCCTTTCTCACATTTAAACGTTTGAAAAAAAGACTCCTGAACATCATTTCCTCAATCACAACAGAATCACTTCCATCAACATCATTTTTAACATTGCTTTGCTCTCATCTGCTGTCCATTGTGGGACATTGTTGCCTTTCTTCTGCTGTCCATTGTGTGACATTGTTGCCTTCTTCTTGTGTCCATTGTGTGACATTGCTGCTTTTCGTCTGCTGTCCATTGTGTGACATTGTTGCCTTTCTTTATGTGGCCATTGTGTGACACCGTACCTTTCATCTGCTGTCCATTATTAACATTTTTGCCTCTCTGCTACCGTCCATTGTGTGACATTGTTGCCTTTTTCTGCTGTCCATTGTGTGACATTGTTGTCTTTTTATGCTGTTTATTGTAATTATTGCATTTTCATGCTGTCGATTGTATGCGATTGTTGCTTTTGTTTGCGATTGTTCCTTTTGGTTGCGATTGTTCCTTTTTCATGCTGTCTTTGTGTTGTGATTATTGCTTTTTGTGCCTTTCATTGTTTGTGATGTGTTGTGATGTTGTTTTTTTTTGTACTGTTCCATTGTTTGTGATTGTTGTTTTTGTGAAGTTACATGTTTGTGATTGTTGCTTTTTTATGCTTTCCGTTGTTTGTAATTGTTGCTTTTTTTGTGCTGTTCAATGGTTTGTGAGTGTTGCTTTTTTTTTTCTGTTCATTGTTTGTGATTGCTGCTTTTTTGTGCTGTCTATTGTTTGTGATTGTCGCTTTTCATGCTGTCTGTTGTTTGTGTTTGTTGCTTTTTGCGCTGCCTGTTGTTGTGACTGTTGCTTTTTGTGCTGTTCATTGTTTGTGATTGCTGCTTTTTTGTGATGTTCATTGTTTGTGATTGTTGCTTTTTCATGTGTTTGTTGGTTGTGATTGTTGCTTGTTTGTGCTGTCTGTTGTTTGTGATTGTGCTTTTTTGTGCTGTCTGTTGTTTGTGATTGTTGCTATTTCATGCTGTCTGTTGTTTGGTGGTTGCTGCTTTTCATGCTGTCTGTTGTTTGTGATCGCTGCTTTTTCATGCTGTGTTGTTTGTGATCGCTGCTTTTTCATGCTGTATGTTGTGTGTGATCGCTGCTTTTTTGTGCTGCTGTTCGTTGTTTGTGATCGTTGCTTTTTCATGCTGTCTGTTGTTTGTGATTGTTGTTTTTTCAGGCTGTCTGTTGATTGTGATTGGTGCTTTTCATGCTGTCTGTTGTTAGTGATTGTTGCTTTTTTGTGCTGGTCTGTTGTTTGTGATTGTTGCTTTTTTGTGCTGTCTGTTGGTTGTGGATGTTGCTTTTTTGTGCTGTTATGTTGTTTGTGATTGTTGCTATTTCATGCTGTCTGTTGTTGTGATCACTGCTTTTCATGCTGTCTGTTGATTGTGATTGTGCTTTTTTGTGCTGTTCATTGTTTGTGATTGTTGTTTTTTTTTGCTGCTGTCATTGTGATTGTTTGCTTTTTTGTGCTGTTCATTGTTGTGATTGTTGCTTTTCTTGTGCTGTTCATGTGTGTGATGTTGCTTTTTGTGCTGTTCATTGTTTGTGATTATTGCATTTTGTGCTGTTCATTGTTTGTGATTGTTGCTTTTTTGTGATGTTCATTGTTGTGATTATTGCTTTTTCATGCTGTCTGTTGTTTGTGATTGTTGCTTTTTTGTGCTGTCTGTGTTTGTGATGTTGCTTTTTCGTGCTGTCTGTTGTTGTGATGTTGCTTTTTGTGCTGTCTGTTGTTTGTGATGTTGCTTTTTCATGCTGTCTGTTGTTTGTGATTGTTGCGTTTTTGTGCTGTCTGTTGTCTGTGATCGCAGCTTTTTGTGTGCTGTCTCTTGTTTGTGATGGTTGCTATTTCATGCTGTCTGTTGTTTGTGATCGCTGCTTTTTTGTGATGTTCTGTTGTTTGTGATTGTTGCTTTTTCATGCTGTCTGTTGTTTGTGATTGTTGCTATTTCATGCTGTGTGTGTTTGTGATTGTTGCTTTTTCATGCTGTGTGTCTGTTTGTGATCGTTGCTTTTTCATGCCGTCTGTGTTTGTGATTGTTGCTTTTTTGTGCTGTTCGTTGTTTGTGATTGTTGCTTTTTGTGATGTTCATTGTTTGTGATTATTGCTTTTTCATGCTGTCTGTGGTTTGTGATTGTTGCTTTTTGTGCTGTCTGTTGTTTGTGATTGTTGCTTTTTCGTGCTGTCTGTTGTTGTGATTGTTGCTTTTTTGTGCTGTCTGTTGTTTGTGATTGTTGCTTTTCATGCTGTCTGTTGTTTGTGATTGTTGCTTTTTTGTGCTGTCTGTGTTTGTGATCGTTGCTTTTGTGTGCTGTCTGTTGTTTGTGGTTGTTGCTTTTCATGCTGTGGGTGTTGTTGTGATTGCTGCTTCTTTATGCTGTCTGTTGTTTGTGATCGCTGCTTTTTTGATGCCGTCTGTTGTTTGTGATCGTGCTTTTTTGTGCTGTTCAGTTGTTTGTGATTGTTGCCTTTTTGTGCTGTCTGTGTTTGTGATTGTTGCTTTTTCATGCTGTCTGTTGATTGTGATTGTTGCTTTTTCATGCTGTCTGTTGTTGTGATTGTTGCTTTTTTATGCTGTCTCATTGTTTGTGATTGTTGCTTTTTTGTGCTGTTCTGTGTTTGTGATTGTGGTTTTTTTATGCTGTCTGTTGTTTGTGATTGATGCTTTTTGTGCGGCTGTCTGTGGTAGTGATTGTTGCTTTTCATGCTGTCTGTTGTTCGTGATTGTTGCTTTTTGTGCTGTAGTTGTTTGTGATGTTGCTTTTCCATGCGGTCTGGTTGCTTGTGATTGTTGCTTTTTTGTGCTGTCTGTTGTTTGTGATTGTTGCTTATTTCATGCTGTCTGTTGTTTGTGGTTGTTGCTTTTTTGCATGCTGTCTGTTGTTTGTGGTTGTTGCTTTTTCATGCTGTCTGTTGTTTGTGATTGTTGCTTTTTTGCTGTCTGTTGTTTGTGGTTGTTGCTATTTTGTGCTGTCTGTTTTTTTGATTGTTGCTTTTTTTGTGCTGTTTATTGTTTGTGATTGTTGCTTTTTTTGTGCTGCTCATTGTTTGTAATGGTTGCTTTTTGTGATGTTAATTGTTTGTGATTGTTGCTTTTTTTTTGCTGTTCATTGTTTGACATTTTTGCCTTTATATTCTGTCCATTGTGTGATATTGTTGCCTTTCTTCTGCTGTCCATTGTTTGACATCGTTGTCTCTTTATGCTGTCTATTATTTATGATCGTTGCTTTTTTCATGCCATCCATGTTTTTTTTTTTTTCCATTGCAAAACGAATGTAGCCTAAGTAACTTTGATTCAGTGTTTGCTTAAATCCAGTCTAAAGATATGTTCAGATTCTGACAATTAGGAAATGATGACAGCTTCTTCCTGTTGCATAATTCATTAAACATAACGTTTTGGATATGGACCACATAGAACAAAAGGTGTGAAATTCATTGATGCGTTGTTATTGCCATTGTTACTGTATTGTTATTATTTTAACCCCCCCTCCCCCACCCCCACACCCCCACCCCCCCCCACACACACACACACACACACACACACAGAGGACGACGAGAGAGAGAGAGAGAGAGAGAGAGAGAGAGAGAGAGAGAGAGAGAGAGGAGAGAGAGAGAGAGAGAGAGAGAGAGAGAGAGATAGAAAAGCAACAACAACTCGCACAAAACGATCTTGTTGTATTGTATTGGAATTCCTGTTATAATTAGGCGTCATGATTGTGGGCAGTTGAGCATATATATGTCTAGTCGACCCAAACTGCGATTTTTTTTTTTTACATCATAAACATATAAAAGAGACATGATTGTGGAGGCTTAGAAACTTGTCATTGACTCATACTGCATCGGTATTTCCATCACAATGTTTGAGAAAACATGACTGAGAATTAGAAAAAATAGTTAGACTCATCA
>JADBJO010010078.1:10000-12500 GCA_016801955.1 Conus betulinus
TAGGACTGAACCTTGTGGGACTCCGTGTCTAACAGTCTGAAGAGAAGGTTCTGCCATTGAGCAGCACATACTGAGTCCTGTTATTCAAGTATGATTGGAATAATGAGACTTCAAGGAATAGTTCAAATAAATGGACCGCTACTTTAATTAAAAGAATGGAATGGCCAACAAGATCAAAAGTCTTTTTTGAAATCATGAAAGACAACTCTTGTTACTGTTCATATATGAAAGCCATGAGTCACACATTCGTGACAATGCTATGTGGCAGGAATGATTAGATCGGAATCCAGAGTGGAATTGGTGAAATAGTTGTTTTTTCTCTATGAACTGAGATACACGTGTGTGTATGTGTCTTTCGAGGATAGACCGGATGGTAAGGATATAGATATGAAATTATCTGCATCCCACGAATCATTTGACTTTGGAAGGGGGATTATTTTTGGCATTTTTTGAACGTTTGAGGGAAGACATTGGTTTTAATGGATAAAATATATATGCACGTAAGAGACTAAAAATGTAAGGCAAAGAGAGTTTGAGTAAAAATGCAGGTGTGTTATCAGGACCCATGGTCTTTTCATTCTTTAACTGCGCTATGTGCGTTTCTACTTCATATACACCAAGGGGGGGGGGGGGGGGGGGGGGGGGAGGGGGGTATGGGATGAGTTACTGGATCCCAGTCTTGTTTACAAAAACAATATTAGGGAAGTCAAACACACATACTCATTAGATACTCATACAGTTTGTGAAACTTGAGTGAGGATGTCTGATAATGACAGAAAGTGTGTGTTAAATTTGTCTGGAGTGATGTTTGTTTTTGAGTTTAGTGAATCTGTACGCTTTTTTGTGCACAATAGTGTTTATTGCCCTCCAGATGCACGCTGTGATGTTGGCATACATAATTATTTCACTGAAGTACTCTCTTCTGGCTCTTTCAACTTCATGCACTGGGATGGTCAAAAGAATAAACTCTTGGGAATGATCGAAAGAATAGATCCTTGGGATGATCAGGAAAATAGATGCTTGGGATACTCAGAAGAATGGATCCTTGGGAACGGTTGAAAGGCCGGATCCTTGGGAAAGGTCAAAAGAACAGATCCTTAGGATGTTCAGAAGAATAGATCCTTGGGATGGTCAGAAGTATAGATCCTTGAGATGGCCGGAAGAACGGCTTTGTGACATGGCAGACCAGCTTGACCCTGCAGACTGTCTCTGGGAGAAAATGAACAAATGAAGATGTCTTTGGTAAAGTGAAGGCTGTATATACATACCCATTGATTTGGTTTCACTGTGGTAATCATAAACTCATGATAGAAATTGGCAGACGATTTGCAATACCTCATGATGAACGATTCTGTTGGAAACTGCCACCAGAATGACCTTGGTGATGAATTTCATTTTGTAATGAAATGTACCAAATATAACAACATTAGAAATCAGTTTAACCAAGAACATTATATTCAGTGTATTAATCAAAGGAATTTTTTTTTATGTTTAAGGTGGATCGCTGTTAGGTGGATGGCTGTAATTGGTCAGATCAGGTGGATAGCTGTGATTGGTCAGACCAGGCAGATGGCTGTGATTGGTCAGTCTAGGTGGATGGCTGTGATTGGTCAGACCAGGTGGATGGCTGTGATTGGTCAGACCATGTGGATGGCTGTGATTGGTCAGACTGGGATGGCAGACCAGGTAGATGGCTGTGATTGGTTAAACCAGGTGGATGGCTGTGATTGGTCAGACAAGGTGGACGGCTGTGATTGGTCAGACCAGGCAGGACGGCTGTGATTGGTCAGACCAGGTGAATGGAATGGCTGCGACATGGTCGGTCTGAACAGGTAGATTGGTGGGACCACGTGGATGAGTGAGAGGTGAACTGCTCAAAGCAGGCGTTTGGCTGTGATTGGTCAGACTCTCAGGTAGACGGCTGCGGTGTCATTGGTCAGACCAGGTTGATTCTGTGGACTCTCTCCAGCAGAAGATGGATGGTGGAAGACATCTTCAACACATTGACGGCCGTGGTGTGATCGATGTTGAGGAAATCTACCTGGTTCACCTGAGAAACGAAAGCAAGCCATCAATTCCGAAAGGTTACCTTTCTAAACATTCTCGTAATCCATTTTTTTTTGGGGGGGGGGGGGGGGGGGGGGGGTGGTGGTTTTTTTGGTTTGTTTGTTTCACAGTGAGGTGGCTGCTGAAAGAAAATGAAATAGCTTTAAAAAAGAAGAGAAAATGACTATGCCGCCAAACGAAAGAAAACTGTCTTGTAAGTGTGTTTGTTTTGTTTGGCGGCATAGTTATTTTCTAAGCTTCTTTTGTTGTTGCTGTTGTTGTTATTGTTGTTGTTGTTTAATAACAGAACACAGATTCTCATTCTGTCAGTCATGTGGAAGTATCCTGAAGCTTGCAAACCAACAGACTCATGATACTGGCTTTATATTTTTAGCTGTGGATGTGTAACCTCCTTTAGGTTCAAGTATTGAGAATACAATACCACAGTTACCTT
>JADBJO010010078.1:27552-37552 GCA_016801955.1 Conus betulinus
CCCCGTGGACCCTGGAGGAGGCTCCTGAGTGCAGTGGGGGACCCCCACCCCGTGGACCCTGGAGGAGACTCCTGAGTGGAGTGGGGACCCCACTCGACGGACCCTGGAGGAGACTCCTGAGTGCAGTGGGGACCCCCACCCCGTGGACCCCGGGGGAGACTCCTGAGTGGAGTGTAGACCCCCCACCCCGTGGACCTTGGAGGAGACTCCTGAGTGGAGTCGGGACCCCACCCCGTGACCCTGGAGGATACTCCTGAGTGGAGTGGGAGACTCCAGGGTCCACTGGTGGAAGGGACTCTGGGGTTGAGAGGATTCCGGCCCCCCTCCCCCTCCCACACGCACCCACACACACACACACACACACACACACACACACACACACACACACACACACACACACACACACACACACACACACACACACACACACACACACACACACACACACACACACACACACACACACACACACACACACACACACACACACACACACACACACACACACACACACACACACACACACACACACACACACACATGCACACGCACAGACATATATACACATACTCGCACGCACGCACGCGCGCGCGCGCACCCACACGCGCACACACACACACACACACACACACATACACACACACACACACACACATGCACACGCGCGTACAGACACATACACACATACTTGCACGCACGCACGCGCACGCGTCCACACACACACACACACACACACACACACACACACACACACACACACACACACACACACACACACATATGTACACGCACAGGCGCGCACTCACACACACGTACACACACACACGCACACACACACACACACACGCGCACACACATACACACACACGCATGCACCAACACATGCACGCACATGTAAGTGCACACACACACACACACACACACACACACACACACACACACACACATACACACACACACACACACACACTTCACACACCACACACACACACACACACACACACACACACACACACACACACACACACACACACACACACACACACACACACACACACACACGTCCTGTGTACACGAAAGACCTTTCTGACATCCTCCAGCAGTCTCACCAGGTCGCCTGGCCCGGTAGTCCCTGACCACGCCATAGATGGGCTGGCCATGCCCATAACCACTATCGGTGGAGCTGGACACCTGCGAAGGGTCCTGCAGGCTTTTAAAGAGAGCCACGTCCTCGTAGCGGTTGATCAATGGGGGTCTCCCACCTCTAGGGGCTCACCATACGGGTTGGGGTAAGCACCGAACGTCCTCTCGCACATGCCGGGCTCCACCTCAAAGCCTTGGACGGACGAGCTGCGACAAGATCTGGTAGACGAACTGTCAAACGATTTGGGAGATGAGCTGGGATGGGGTTTAGGAGATGAACCGGCGCAGGCGTCCAACGGTGTCTGAGAGACTAGACTCCAAAGCTGGCCTCTGAAGCCAAGGTCCCTGGAGGTAGACCTGGGCCTGGTAGGTGTGGAGGTATAGGGAGGTGAGGAGGGGAAGGTGGGATGGGTGAAATGTCTGGAACCAGCGTCTGACGTGGACGGGGGAACGGGCGGCGCGGGGCTGAGCTGTCCCCACAGCGGTCAGCGCAGTGGGCGGGGCCTTCGCTGCTGGAGGGATGGAAACTATGGTCATTGTGCCGAGAGCTGGACCCTCCACCCAGACTGTGGGGTGGGTACCGAGGGATGGGGTCTCTACCCGGGGTGTAAGCTGGATACTGTGACCTAGGGTCTCTAGATGGGGCGCCAGCTGGGGATTGTGGACGGGGATCACTACCCGGGGGGTGTGAATTGGATACTGGGGACTGAGATCTCTATCCGGGGTGTACGCTGGATAGTGTAGACCTGGTCCACTACTCTGGTTCTGAACTAGATACTGGGAAACTGGGGTCTGTACCCTGGGTGTGAGATGGATATTGTGAACTGGAATCTCTACCCGGGGTGTGTGATGGGTATTGTGGACTGGTATCTCTACCCTGGGCGTGAGATGGGTATTGTAAACCCGGATCTCTACCCGGGGTGTGAGATGGATATTGTGGACTGGAATCTCTACCCGGGGTGTGAGATGGATATTGTGGACTGGGATCTCTACCCTGGGTGTGAGATGGATATTGTGGACTGGATCTCTACCCGGGGTGTGTGTTGGGTATTGTGGACTGGAATCTCTACCCGGGGTGTGTGACGGGTATTGTGGACATGGTCCTCTATCCCAAGACATGAGCTGCGTGTGGTGAGCGAAGCTCTCCACCCGAGGCCTTGGCATTGTAGGGAGAGGATGAGACGGGATGGCCCTCGCCCAGAACCCTGCCGTCATTCTGGGCTCCAGACCAACCGTCACAACGTGTTCTGACACTTCCTTCAGCATCACAGGACTGAGATGGGCGTGTTCCCTCCCTCACACCCTGTCGTGATCCATCTGTGTACAGATGACCGGCGCTGGCTACTGACGAACGTCGGTGTGGGAAGCCACCCCACTTGGCTGCCTGTTGTCACAGAACTGCGGGCCGTCAGACGTCACAGAGGACAGACGTTCAGACCGTTTTTTTTTCACCAGACGTCACAGAGGACAGACGTTCAGACCGTTTTTCACCAGGGTAATACAGGCTATCAGACGTCACAGAGGACAGACGCTCAGACCGTTTTTTTCACCAGACGTCACAGAGGACAGACGTTCAGACCGTTTTTCACCAGGATAATACGGGCCATCAGACGTCACAGAGGACAGACGTTCAGACCGTTTTTTCACCAGGGTAATACAGGCTATCAGACGTCACAGACGACAGACGCTCAGACCGTTTTTTTTCACCAGGGTAATACAGGCTATCAGACGTCACAGAGGACAGACGCTCAGACCGTTTTTCACCATCAGACGTCACAGAGGACAGACGCTCAGACCGTTTTTCACCAGGGTAGTACAGGCTATCAGACGTCACAGAGGACAGACGCTCAGACCGTTTTTTCACCAGGGTAATACGGGCCATCAGACGTCGCAGAGGACAGACGCTCAGACCGTTTTTCACCAGGGTAATACGGGCCATCAGACGTCACAGACGACAGACGCTCAGACCGTTTTTTTCACCAGGGTAGTACAGGCTATCAGACGTCACAGAGGACAGACGCTCAGACCGTTTTTTCACCAGAGTAATACGGGCCATCACACGTCACAGACGACAGACGTTCACGGTGTCCATCACTGGGATCGTGCAAGCCATCGCCGCTGTCCCCCCACTGGCTGCACCGAACGGCTGCGGAACCGGGCTGAGAGAAGGAACTGCTGCTGCTGACCTCCTCACCGTGGTCACGACACCGGAGTCCGCCGCTGCTGTCCTCTGCCGGCTCATCCACGAGGCCCGAGGGGGGCGGCGGCGGTAGGGCGGGGGCCGGCTGGTAGGGAGGCGGGGTCTGTCTCACCCGCCCGGCCAGCGCTGGCAGGGAGGCCAGGGCTGGGCTGAAACAGGCAACCATGGAGGGATGATGCTGAACCCTGTCCCAAGCTCGGCGTTCCTGTGTGAGCGGTTGGAAGACTGGTTAAGGATGAAGAAGCGAGTGAACCGGCCTTTCGTGACTCACGTGTTATTAATAATGACTGCACGCCACAGAGGATTTGAAGGGCAAAGGATGGGGTAGGACAGCAGGGATGAGGGGGAGCAGCATGCGTACTTCGCCTGTGTAACACTAAAACTCCAACGCACTCATGGAGGGAAGCCTTGAACGGCATCAGTATACACTGAATAAAAGAGAAGACTGTCTGGAATCGGGGGAGAAAGGGAGGGGGGGGGGGGGTTGGATGGATGGTTGGGTAGTCCTGGGGATGATGATGATGATGATGAGAGAGAGAGAGAGAGAGAGAGAGAGAGAGAGAGAGAGAGAGGGGGGGGGTGGGAGGAAACAGGGGAAAGACCTATCCGTGGCGTATTACTGGCCAACGATCTGATATGACATGCGCGTGTGTGATGCTAGCGATCTAGTTCCAGCAGACACTACGCTCTCACAGTTCCCTTTCCTTGACTGACAGGTCGGGTCTTAAGTCTCCCGGTCCCTTCCACAAGGGCGTCAGCAGCAGCTTTGACGTAACCACATACCACGATCTACTTTCATGGAATGCACATGATTTCGTTGGACCTAGTTCATTACGGTTTTTCTTACGATTAGTGACGAACTTCTATTGTTCTGGGAATAACATAAACTTAGTGCGGTATTGTGTTATTGTTGAAACAAGTGAAACAGTTTGCTTTGCTCCTTTCAAGTAGCTTTACTGCCTGATTGACCACGAAACCACTGAGACAGTTTGATTTGTGGCTTTAATACAGTTTTAATGGCCTCCTTCACCATGAAACAAGTGAGACAGTTTGATTTGTGGCTTTAATACAGCTTCAATGGCCTGAATCACCATGACACAAGTGAGACAGTTTGATTTGTGGCTTTAATACAGTTTTTAATGGCCTCCTTCACCATGAAACAAGTACGACAGTTTGATTTGTGGCTTTAATACAGCTTCACTGGCCTGAATCACCATGACACAAGTGAGACAGTTTGGCTCCTTTAATACAGTTTAATGGCCTGATTCACCACGAAACAAGTAAGACAGTTTGGGTTTGTGGCTTTAATACAGTTTCAATGGCCTCCTCCACCATCAATGCTAAACTCATACAGTCGTGCGTTACTATAGTTGGGCAAAAAACGGCCTGTCAAAATTTCACTCTATAGTAGTACTGCTTTACTTTACAGAAATCACATTACATGATCTGATCGTGAAAATATATGCTTTAAAATTTTGCTGGGAGTTTTGAATGGGATCTTATTCAAGGTAGCTTTTATCAGTGTACAAAGCAGTAGTTGAACAGATCACAAATGAAAGAATCTGATAAAAAACAAAAACAAAAACAAAAACAAACAAACAAACAAACAAACAAACAAACAAAAATACAAAAACAACAACAACAACAACAACAAAACAATACAAAACAAAACAAAACAAAACATGCAATGTCTGTTGTGGTGAATATATTAATGAAAAAAGTTCAGATTTAAAACTTTTCTAATTTGGTAGCATTCTCATGCAGCCATTTGGGATGGGCTGGAAATTCTTTTCAATATTACTTGTTCAGCCATGTTCGGTTGCGATAACTCCAGTGATTGCTGTGATAATGCCGACTTGAAAGTTTACTACAGGCAATGAAATAAACACACGTGCCCTGGAGTACTGTAGAAGTATGTTTTTTTAACCCTTGGTAGTAGGAATACCACAGAATTATAGACTGTGACACGTCTCCATTTGATGCCACAATCAACCACGCTTCCCTGATGAATGCGATCCAGCGGATGAAAGGTCTTAAAATCAGGCAATGGGAATGGTTTCCGTTTCCCAGATAGATTACAATAGTTGCTGTATGTTGCTAGTATTGTATTCAGTATTCATGACATATATCCCCGATTTTCGTTCTCATTCTTTTCTTTTATCCGTCACGCCCCCCCCTCCCCCCCCCCCCCGCTTTTTTGTGTAATTTTTGCCAGGTCATTAATGTAATGACGGTGGAATTTTTAGCGTGCACTTGTTTTCCCCCACAACAAAATTGCACACACACACACACACACACACACACACACACACACACACACACACACACACACACATATACTAGTCACATAAAGTTAAGCACAGTTTACATGTACCCGCATAATTTCCAAAATAGAAAAGCCACGATTTTGAAATTGGGAACAGATTTAATTCATTATCTTGTTCCAACGTACATTGAATTTCATTGGGATCGAATGAACGGTTGTTGATTTACAGACAATTAAACAGAGGATGGGTCGAAATCAAAGTTCGCAAAATCTGTTCAGTTCACAAAATCATTTCAATAGTGGTGTGGCCACCGCCATTGGCGAGACATTCCACGCAGCGACTCCTCATCGAGTTGACCAGTGTTCTGATGACCCTCTGAGGATTCTCTGCCATTCCAGTTGCAGCATTTGGAAGAGATCCTGGCGGTCTCTGGGAGGTGGATGGTTCTCCTTCACACGTCTCCCCAACTCTCATCCCACATATGCTCGATGGGATTGAGGTCGGGACTATACGCCGGGAAGATCATCCTGTTGATGCCGGCCTGCACAATGAAGTTTTCGGCCACCCGGGCCCTATGTGGCCGAGCATTGTCGTCTTGGAAGACTGCCATGGGTCCTATCCGTTGCATGGTCGGAACAACGA
Organism: Conus betulinus; assembly: GCA_016801955.1. NCBI lineage: Eukaryota > Metazoa > Mollusca > Gastropoda > Neogastropoda > Conidae > Conus > Conus betulinus. Next base: position 33,805 of record JADBJO010010078.1, read on the forward strand.
AAGGCGCCAGGATTTCATCCCGATAGCGGATGCCTGTGAGGTTTCCATCAATATGGTAGAGTGGTGTCTTGTGGTGGAGGCTGAAGGCACCCCATACCATAACAGATCCTCCCCCAAAGGCCCTGGTCTGGCGAACAGCTGCATCATGTAACGTTCACCAACACGCCTCCAAACTCTAGTTCGGCCGTCATTGTGTTCAAGACTAAACCGCGACTCATCTGAAAAGAGGACCTGGGACCACTGTTGTTGGTTCCATCTCACATGACGATGGCAGAAAGCTCGGCGAGCCAGCCTATGGGCTGCTAGCAGTCGTGGTCGAACAGCTGGGCGACGTGATCTGAGGCCGAAGTGGTGAAGACGGTTTCGTATGGCTTGACGGCTGAGGATGGTATTATTTGCCATACGAAGCTGCCTTTGGATGCTGGTGGAAGTGGTATCCCGCTGCAATAGGGCCTGCCTCTCGATGAAACGACGATCTTCTCTGGGAGTAGTCTGCCTAGGCCGACCTGACCGTGGCCTCTCTTCAACGCTGTTGGTCGCCCTAAAACGCTGATTCAGTCTAACAATAAACTGAATGATGCACACCAAGTCGTCGCGCCACTTCAGCCTTTGCAATGCCATCTTGTATCCACGCAATCGCCCTGGTTTTGTCAAAGGTGCTAAGTTTTCTTCGTGGTGGCATGGTGAGAAAAGGGCTGACAGTAAACCAACCCCGCGCTTAAACAGCCAAAAGAAGGGGCATAAAACTCACTTGAGAGACTGCTCTTGCACGGGAAAAAAAGAATTTTTCATTTTACACATCTTGTGTCGCCAGCAAGCTTGATGCAAAACAGGCACAGTTAACGCAACTTTGCACTTTTTATCCCGCGCGGTAACGAGGTCACCAAGACCCCCGTGCGCACTACCAGTTGACACAGGCAGGATTACACACTGCTGTGTGAGATTCCATCATTGGTTGCCGCATAAAAAAAAAAACCAATGTTTTTGAAGGGATGAATCAACCCCCTGTGTGCAAAGGCCTGTGCTTTGTGAGTGCATGAATTCGAGGTACAAGAGAATTTGAAGAGGAAGAGTGGCAGAGACAGATTCCTGACCTGCAGATCAGGATGCTCGTTTTGGATGGCTGCAAGGACTGTACGAAGGACAAATGTAATCACAGCATACAGCTCTGCACGGTCGGCATGACGACTGGAAAGCATGAGTGAGGGAAGAATGAAACAAGAAAACACAGTTGTGTCATCGAAGACTAGTGGTTGAAGGGCATTACAAGTGAACGAGTCGCCCAGAACACCCCCACCAGAAAGAGCAGAGGAAGGACGAGAGCTTAAAGGCAGTGGCATTTCACGTCCTGCGTGTTCAGATGGTCGGCAGGAGTTCCACTTCGCTTCTTCTTTGTTGTGCCTTTGTCGTGAATTCCATTCTGCCTTCTTGTCTTTGTCGTGAAGTCCATTCTGCCTTCTTGTCTTTGTCGTGAATTCCATTCGGCCTTCTTGTTTTTGTCGTGAATTCCACTCTGCTTCTTGTCTTTGTCATGAATTTCACTTTATCTTCTTGTGTCTTTGTCATGAATTCCACTCTGCCTTCTTGTCTTTGTCATGAATTTCACTTTACCTTCTTGTCTTTGTTGTGAAGCCCACTTTACTTTTTGCCTTTGTTATGAATTCCACGTTACCTTTGTTACCTTTGTCATGAATTCCACTCCGCCTTCTTGTCTTTGTCATGAATTCCACTCTGACTTCTTGTCTTCGTCATGAATTTCACTCTGCCTTCTTGTCTTTGTCATGAATTCCACTTTACTTTGTTGCCTTTGTTATGAATTCCACAATACCTTTGTTATCTTTGTCACGAATTCCACTCTGCCTTCTTGTCTTTGTCATGAATTCCATTCTGCCTTCTTGTCTTTGTCATGAATTCCACTTTACCTTTTTGTCTTTGTCATGAATTCCACTTTACTTTCTTGTCTTTGTCAAGAGCTCCACATTGCCTTTGTTGCCTTTTGTCATGAATTGAATTCCACTCTGTTTTCTTGTCTTTGTCATGAATTCTATTTATCTTTTCGTCTTTGTCATGAATTCCATTCTGCCTTCTTGTCTTTGTCATGAATTCCACTCTGCCTTGTTGTCTTTGTCAGGATTCCACTCTGCCTTCTTGTCTTTCAGGAATTCCACTTTACCTTCTTGTCTTTGTCATCACCCCCACTTTCCCTGCTGGTCTTTGTTATGAATCCCGTCTTGCCTCTTATCTTTGTCATAAACCACACCTTATCTGCCTCACTCTCACTCAAGAATCGCACTTTACCTTTTAAAAAAAAAAAATCTGACATGAATGAATCCCACTACATTTTTTGTCTTTGCCATGATATCCACTTCGCCATTTTGTTCTTGTCACGAAGCGTGCCCCCCTCCCCCCTTACCCCCCTCCCCCGCCCTCCCTCACGAGTTTCTGTGTGCCTCACCAAAACGAAGAACAGAAAATTGGAAGTGATATTTATGGGTATGCACAGAGGTTATTATGCAACAACAACAACAACAACAACAACAACAACAAAGTCCCACCCATTCCGTTATCTTACCCTGAAGTCTGGCACCGTGGTTGCGTCGCTGTGTTCTGTCACGACTGGCGACTGGCCTGGCTGCAGACTCTCGTCCTGGGGGTCCGCTGCAGAGGGCGCGTACACACCGGATCCTGAGGGACCGGAAGACGACGGCTTTTGAGCCGACTGCAGGGTCCCCTGAGTGGGCTGTCCCACCACGGCTTGTCCATGGACCTGGGAAGGGAGGGGAGAGGAAGGGGTGGAGGGGGGGGCCGGCGGTCGGAGTGGGGACGGCTGCGGTGAGGGATCCGCCGGTTGTGAGGTCTGCCCGGGGCTGTGGGGCGGGCTAGGGTTACCTCCCCTGAGCGGGGCTGGCTGCTGAGATCAAGGGGCCCGCTGGGGTTCGGGTAGGGGAGGTGGTGATGAAGGGGCTGAGGCCTGAGGGAGGGGGTCCCACCGCTTCTTCTGCGTCCCCTCCCACCATACGCCTCGACGTCGCTGGTGTAACCCCCCTCGCGCCTCGTTTCACGGTGATGTGACCTTGACATTGTAGGCTGTGATCGTACAGACAAGTCGTCTTTGATGTCGCTGTGACGTGGAGTGTGATGACGACCCTGTGTACCACCAAACCACACCCCGCGCCCACAACGGTGACCTGTGTCCTCCGTGACGTCATCGTGACTCTCTCTGTGCCACACATCCTGGTCAGTGCTGTCATCTCGGTCCCCTGTGACGTCACTTCGCCTCTGTCTGCGACACGCTTCCCGGTCCTCGCGGCAGAGGCTGTCCTCGTTGACGTCACGTTGTCCACCAAACGACATCTCTTGACCACTGACCCCACTGTGACTCCGTCTGCGAAGCGACACCTCCCGGTCGCTGCGGTGACCGGTGTCCGAATCGTACTCGCTCATGCGGCGGGAACGGTGCCCGTGGTGGTGATGTTTGCGGAGAATCTGTCTGTGGTACAAGTCCTCGTAAGTGAAGGATGGCACTGGGCGGGGCAGCTTCCCACTGCTCGCCTGCCTGTCGAAGCTCAGCAGGTTAGGCGTAGACTGGCGGCGACCTACCACTCGGCCCTCGTCTCTGTCCACGGCTGTACATGTTCCGCCACCTGTCACACAGAGGTCAGGTCATCAGACACCAAAGGGGGCCGGAATGTACCTCGGTTGGGTAGAGCGCCTATCTCGTAATCTTGGTGCTCCTGGGGTTGAGGGT
>JADBJO010010078.1:42552-50052 GCA_016801955.1 Conus betulinus
GCCGACTGAAGAGCTGCCAGCTGGCGCTTCATTCAGTCGTTTCCCCGTGTCATCCAGTCAGTATCGTTCACTCCATTTCCTTACTTCCTTCATTCTTTCCATTTCTCACGCAGGGTGGCATGCTATGTGTAACGTGTCATCCATACCAACGGTCAAACTGGCCTTCTCTTCCGAAAGTTGTGTGATGGGATTTGACGTGTGTGCAAATATGTTATGCGTGTGCGTTCACACACAGAGCCTCGGTTTATAGTCTCCTTCGAAGGACTGTTTGGGGAAATGGAGTCAGAACCAATGTTAACTCCGAGGGAAACCCCCCCCCCCCCCCCCCCCCCCGTAGATTCGAACCCGCAACTGCAGGATCACTAAGATCACGAGTCCGGCGCTCTACCAACTGAGCTATTCCGTTCCGGCTCCCTCTTCACTCTCCTCACTTTAACCCCCCCCCCCCCCCCCCACACACACACACACACACTTCTTCACACACACAATGGCTCACCTGATCGTCGTCGTCATCACCAAAGTTGAAGTGGGTTCGTTGTCGCCGAAGCCGTTCCTCATCCCACGTGGAGGAATGAAAACTGTCCTCGTCGCCATCGTCGACGTTATCTAGACACGTCACATGATGGGTACGGTTCACTGAAGTCGTAAGGTCATCAGGCCAATTCCTTTACAGAATTCTAATAACACAGATCATTTATGAGAGACATCCGAGTGTGTGTGTGTGTGTGTGTGTGTGTGTGTGTGTGTGTGTGTGTGTGTGTGTGTGTGTGTGTGTGTGCGTGCGTGCGTGCGTGCGTGCGTGTTAGTTGATGATGTTGTATATGTTATGGCCAAGCCACTGTGTGCTGGCTAAAGTCAACCCTCGGTGTGTTACATTCAGTTCTCTGTGTGTTTGTTGAGAGTCAAGCCACTGTGTGAGTACGCTACAGTCAGCTTTCTGTATGCTACATTCAATTCCCTGTGTGTACGTTAGAGTCAACCCTGTGTGTGCGTGTGTCTTGCATTCGATTTGTCTGTATGTATGTTACAGTCACCTTTCTGCATATCATAATTAACCCCTTCAATTCTCTGCATGTAAAGAGAGAAAAAAGGTGGTGGAAAAATAGGAGAAAGGAAGTCCCACTTAAAAAAAAATAAAATAAATAAAAATAAAAATTTAAAAAAATAAAAGGAACGAAAAAAGAAGTTGCCGGATTAAGATAAAAAAAAAAAAGAAAAGAAAAGAAGAGAAAATTCTATGTATGCTGTAGTGTATGGTCTGTGTGTACATTACAATAAACCCTCTGTTTGTATGTTATATTTTACCATCTGATTTTTACATTACAGTCAACTCTTTAAGTATGTTGCAGTCAACCATCTATGTACATGTTATAGTCAACCCCTTTGTGTATACAACAGTTAGCCCTCTGTATGAGGTCTGAAAGTCAGTCGTCTGTCTTCATGTTACAGTCAACCACCTGGGTCTATGCCTGTCACCCCCCCCCCCCCCCCCCCCCCCGCCATGCTTCGTTGCAACCTACCCCTTTTTTTTTTCCCCTTTCACTTGTGAGCCACAGATCCCCTGCAAGCTGTATGTGCATTCCTTGAAAGAACATACAAAGTGGGGGATAAGAGGGAAAATGGCGGATGAAAGGTGTACAGAGTTGAACGGGGGTCAAAATGAAATAACTGCTCATTGCCAAATCTGAAATTAATGCTAGCGGACCGTAAAAAAAAAAAAGAAAAATGGACAAACGAATCACAAGACAAAACACGACGCGTTTCGACCTCTTAGGTCTGCTTCAGGCAAGATACAAAACAATTAGGACAACGAAAATGAACGAGACATCACTTCAGCGCAAGATAGGCTTACTATTTACTACAATTCATGTTAGTTATCTGTTCAAAGAAATCAAGACTATCACTGTATTTAATTTCAATTAAATCTTACTTGATTCAACGCCTGTCTTGCGCTGAAGTGATTGAAGATAAGTGATTGTTCGTTCATTTTCGTTGTCCTAATTGTTTTGCATCTTGTCTGAAGAAGACCTAAGAGGTCGAAACGCGTCGTGTTTTTGTCTTGTGATTCGTTTGTCCGCTTTTTTTTTTTTTTTTTGAGGGGGGGGGGGGGGGGGGGGGGGCGGTGCGCTAATATTTTTTTTTTTTAAGATTTGTTTAGATTTCGGCCTGCAGTCGTCTCACTTTGCAGCTAGATCCGGCTAATTGCCAGTTAAGTTGGTATGTCCACACTGAAGACGTTGGAAACTGCTAGGGGAGTATACAACAGTACAGGCTGTCCACTAAGTCAGCTGAACCTTCCACAGTCAACTGGCTGGCCAGGAGGTCTGAGCAGGAGGTCTGCTGGGAAGAAAGAGGCGCAGGAAGCGGGTCAGAAACCAATGTTGTACAGAGCGGAGAACACCGCATGTCGTTGCATACCAACAATTACTGCGCCACGGCCTTGCTTAAGGGTCGAATATTTATAGACTGGCACAATTAGAATGAAGAAAAGTGATCGCTCGTTCATTTTCGTTTTCGTCCTGAGTGTTTTGTATCTTGCCTGAAGAAGACCTAAGAGGTCGAAACGCGTCGTGTTTTGTCTTGTGATTCGTTTTTGTCTGCGTTTTCTTGGCGGTTCGTTATTAATGACATTTGAAATTGGTTTAGATCTCCGCCTGCAGTCGCCTCACTGAACAATGAGATTGTTTTGAGAATGTCTATTGTCACTGGATGCTGATTCTCTCCTTTTCCTTCCATACGGCCATTGAGGGACATTCCAGGTGTTTCCAAACAGACAGAACAAAATCAAAGGAATGGGACTACTCCGGGGATAACACCTGGCTCAAAGATAAGATCATAGGTGGGTGCAAAGGCGTGAAATGTGACTCAGTCTAGGCGAAGGTAGTGTACTTGAAGATTATATATGATGTCATCTGTGGAAATCCCCCAAAAGAAGTGAATGATTGGTCGGTTTGGGGGGGGGGGGGGGGGGGGGGGGGGGGGGGGGGGGGGGGGGGGAGGGGATTCTGTTGATCCATCGTCAGGTTGACACCAACGGGCTGACTCAAATTTATGCTAGGCCTCAAAATACTTTTACTGTTCATCTAGTGATTTGGTGCGAATCCTAATTGCGGTGTGTGGCCTGTGCCGGCACAGTGACGACCTCTGACCTGTGTGCTGGCTGTGGAATTGTGGTGTGTGGCCCTGTGCCGGCACAGTGACGACCTCTGACCTGTGTGCTGGCTGTGGAATTGTGGCGTGTGGCCTGTGCCGGCACAGTGACGACCTCTGACCTGTGTGCTGGATGTGGAATTGCGGTGTGTGGCCTGTGCCGGCACAGTGACGACCTCTGACCTGTGTGCTGGCTGTGGAATTGCGGTGTGTGGCCTGTGTCGGCACAGTGACGACCTCTGACCTGTGTGCTGGATGTGGCTCTGTGGCAGGAGGTAGCACGTGAGGATCTTGCGGCCAGTGTCGTCCTCCTGATCTGACTGAAGGGGGATGAGGGGACGAGTCTGAAAACACATGCCTCCTCTCTTCAACTGCCATCTTCTGCCACACAGAACACACCTTCACACTTCCACTCGTACCCTGACACCACATAGAAAACACCTTCACACTTTAACTTGCAACTGACACCCCACATAGAAAAGACTTTCACACTTTTAAACTCGCACCTTACACCACAAGAAATCACCTTCACACTTTAACTCGCACCTTACACCACAAGAAATCACCTTCACACTTTAACTCGCACCTGACACCATACAGAAAACACCTTCACACTTTAACTCGCACCTTACACCACTGAGAAAAACACTTTCACACTTTAACTCGCACCCGACACCCCAAAGAAAACACCTTAACACTTTAACTCGCACCTAACAGCCCACATAGAAAAACACCTGCACACATTAACTCGCACCTGACAGCCCACATAGAAAACATCTTCACACTTTAGCTCGCACCTGACACCATACAGAAAAACACCTTCACACTTTAACTCGCACCCAACACCCCAAAGAAGAAAAACACCTTCACACTTTAACTCGCACCTAACACCCCACATAGAAAACACCTGCACACTTTAACTCGCACCTAACACCCCACATAGAAAACACCTTCACACTTTAACTCGCACCTAACACCCCACATAGAAAACACCTGCACACTTTAACTCGCACCTAACACCCCACATAGAAAACACCTACACACTTTAACTCGCACCTGACACCCTACATAGAAAACACCTTCACACTTAACTCGCACCTGACACCCTACATAGAAAACACCTTCACACTTTAACTCGCACCTAACACCCTACATAGAAAACACCTTCACACTTTAACTCGCACCTGACACCACACAGGAAACACCTCTACCCATCATCAGGCCTGCTGTTCCCGATGTCTTAGCTGTGGACAATAATTCTCATATCCGTTTTCCATTTTCTTTTAGGGAAGGTTACTTTCCATCCTCTATGGCACGTTAACTTGCTTTGGCTTGCTTTGCTACGTTCTATAATATAAGCACCACACCACCTTCAACTACATTGTAAGCATTGTACCTCTGAACTGAGTTGTAAGCACTGTGACCTCTGAACTGAGTTGTAAGCACTGTGACCTCTGAACTGAGTTTTGAGCACTGTGATCTCTGAACTGAGTTGCAAGCACTGTGACCTCTGAACTGAGTTGCAAGCACTGTGACCTCTGAACTGAGTTTTAAGCACTGTCACCTCTGAACTGAGTTGTAAGCATTGTAACCTCTGAACTGAGTTGCAAGCACTGTGACCTCTGAACTGAGTTGCAAGCACTGTAATCTCTGAACTGAGTTTTAAGCACTGTGACCTCTGAACTGAGTTGCAAGCACTGTGACCTCTGAACTGAGTTGCCAGCACTGTGACCTCTGAAACTGAGTTGCAAGCACTGTGACCTCTGAGCTGAGTTGCAAGCACTGTGACCTCTGAACTGAGTTGCCAGCACTGTGACCTCTGAACTGCGTTGCCAGCACTGTGACCTCTGAACTGAGTTGCCAGCACTGTGTGACCTCTGAACTGAGTTGCCAGCACTGTGACCTCTGAACTGAGTTTTTAAGCACTGTGACCTCTGAACTGAGTTGCAAGCATTGTAACCTCTGAACTGAGTTGCAAGCACTGTGACCTCTGAACTGAGTTGCAAGCACTGTGACCTCTGAACTGAGTTGTAAGCATTGTAACCTCTGAACTGAGTTGCCAACACTGTGACCTCTGAACTGAGTTGCAAGCACTGTGACCTCTGAACTGAGTTGCCAGCACTGTGACCTCTGAACTGAGTTGCCAGCACTGTGACCTCTGAACTGAGTTGCCAGCACTGTGACCTCTGAACTGATAAGCACTGTGACCTCTGAACTGAGTTGCCAGCACCGTGACCTCTGAACTGAGTTGCCAGCACTGTGACCTCTGAACTGAGTTGCCAGCACTGTGACCTCTGAACTGAGTTGCAAGCACTGTGACCTCTGAACTGAGTTGCCAGCACCGTGACCTCTGAACTGAGTTGCCAGCACTGTGACCTCTGAACTGAGTTGCCAGCACCGTGACCTCTGAACTGAGTTGCCAGCACTGTGACCTCTGAACTGAGTTTTTTAAGCACTGTGACCTCTGAACTGAGCTGCCCGCATGGTCAAACTGTCTGACCTGGTTTTCGCTCAGCCACAGGGCCTGCAGCTCTTTGAGCTTGACGATGGTGTAGGGGAGGTAAGCCAGGCGGTTGTGGCTGAGGTTGAGCACGCGCAGGCGGGGGATGCGGCCGAGCTCGTCAGGAACGTAAGTCAGTCTGTTGCCGCGCACAGACAGCACTGTGAGGCCGCTGCAGCTGCCCACCTGAAAATACCACACAGAGCTGCAAGCTGCCCACCTGAAAATACCACACAGAGCTGCAGGCTGCCCAAATAAAAATACCACACAGAGCTGCAAGCTGCCCACCTGAAAACACCACACAGAGCTGCAGGCTGCCCACCTGAAAATACCACACAGAGCTGCAGGCTGCCCAAATAAAAATACCACACAGAGCTGCAAGCTGCCCACCTGAAAATTCCACACAGAGCTGCAAGCTGCCCACCTGAAAATACCACACAGAGCTGCAAGCTGCCCACCTGAAAACACCACACAGAGCTACAAACTGCCCACCTGAAAATTCCACACAGAGCTGCAAGCTGCCCACCTGAAAATACTACACAGAGCTGCAAGCTGCCCACCTGAAGATACCACACAGAGCTGCAAGCTGCCCACCTGAAAATTCCACACAGAGCTGCAAGCTGCCCAAATAAAAATGCCACATAGAGCTGTAAGCTGCCCACCTGAAAATATCACATAGAGCTGCAAGCTGCCCACCTGAAAATACCACACAGAGCTGCAAGCTGCCCACCTGAAAATACCACACAGGGCTGCAAGCTGCCCACCTGAAAATACCACACAGAGCTGCAGCTGCCCACCTGAGGATGCCACATAGAGCTGCAAGCTGCCTACCTGAAGATACCACATAGAGCTGCAAGCTGCCCACCTGAAAATACCACATAGCAGCCCACCTAAAATATCACATAGAGCTACAGCTGCCCACCTGAAAATACTACATAGACATGCAACTGCCCACCTAAAAATACCACATGGAGCTGCAGTTGCCCACCTGAAAATACTACATAGACATGCAGTTGCCCACCTGAAAAAAAAACACATAGAGCTGTAGTTGCCCACCTGAAAATACCACATAGAGCTGCTAGCTGCCCACCTGAAAAAACACACATAGAGGTAAAACTGCCCACCTGAAAATACCACATAGAGCTACAGCTGCCCACCTGAACATACCACATAAAGCTATGGCTGCCCACATGAAAATGCCGTATAAAGCTATGGCTGGCACCTGAAAATACCACATAAAACTTCAGCTGCCCACCTGAAAATACCACACAGAACTACATCTGCCTACCTGAAAATACCACAAACAAACAAAAAAACCTACCTGCTCCCCGTTCCGTCCCACTCCCCCCACCCCCCACCCCCCACCCTACCTCACACTGATCTGGACACTGAATCATGAAGAGAAACAAGTTCACACTCCACAGTAGAATGGGGCGGGGGCACGGAGTCTCGGTGAACTGCATGGCCGTTTTTTTTCCCCTGTCAAATGACCGTGGACATGGAATCCTAGTGAGACTACATGTCCACCTTGTACTGCACCCGTGCGTGGAATTGGTCCTTGACCCCGGGTCATGTCCCTGAGATACATGTCCATCCAACTACTGTTCCTATGAAATGGTTTCGGACAGAGAGTTATGGTGAGATACATGTCCACCCTCCACTGTACCCTGTAGAATGGTTTTGGACAGGGAGTCATGGTGAGATACACCTCCACCCTCCACTGTACCCTGTAGAATGATCTTGGACAAGGAGTCATGGTGAGATATATGGCCACCCTCCAGTGTACCCTGTAGAATGGTTTTGGATATGGAGTCATGGGGAGATACATGTCCACCCTTCACTGCATCTGC
>JADBJO010010078.1:52552-55052 GCA_016801955.1 Conus betulinus
AACATTCACATCAAGTGCCCTGAAACATGCACATCAACAAGTGCCCTGAAACTTCCACATCAACAAGTGCCCTGAAACATGCACATCAACAAGTGCCCTGAAACATGCACATCAACAAGTGGCTTGAAACATCCATATCAACAAGTGCCCTGAAACATTCACATCAACAAGTGCCCTGAAAAATCCACATCAACAAGTCCCTGAAACATCTTCATCAAGTGCCCTGAAACATGCACATCAACAAGAGAAACATCCACATCAACAAGTGCCCTGACACATCCACATCAACAAGTGCCCTGAATCATCCACATCAACAAGTGCCCTGAATCATCCACATCAACAAGTGCCCTGAAACAACCTCATGAACAAAAGAAACATCCACATCAACAAGTGCACCGAAACATCCTCGTCAATACGTGCCCTGAAACATCCTCATCAACAAGTGCCCGGAAACATGCACATCAACAAAGGATCGTGAGTTTGAACGTCGTCAGATGCAGATCGACGTCTAGTCCACACACAACAGCCAGTGACTCCAGCTGTGAGGTCGATGCTCCTCGAGGAATCTGGAGTTTCTGATCATTACCGGTGCCGCTCGTGGATGTAGTCCTAGCTATCCATGACAGCCGGCAATACAGGCGCAATGAAATGCTGCCTTGTCCTGTCGGCACTGCTACCATGTGCTTATACCTGGATTCCAAGATGCAAGGCATACTATCTTCAGAATAGGCAGACGTCCACCCTACCCCCTCACATACACATAAATAACTTTGATTTGAATCTGAAATCATCACACTGACTGTGACATTTACAACTAACGGGGTGACGAGCGTTAAATTTACCCCCACCCCCACCCCCGCCTAGAGTTAACCACCCTCCCCCATTAGTGTGGATGATTTTAATAGGATGATAGACTCCCTCCACCCTTTAGTGTCAGCTTGTTGGAACTGGAAGACATGCAGCCTCCATTCATGGGTGTGAGTCTGTCAAAACTAGATGATGACAGACTGCCCATCCACACCACCTTCCCATTAATTTAGACTTTAAGACTGGATGGCAGACAGGCCAATCCAAAAGTTGGAACCTAATCCCACCAAGTAGTGTGAATACAATCCTAACCACTAGTGTGAGTACAATACCATCCATTAGTGTGAGTACAATACCATCCATTAGTGTGAGTACAATACCATCCATGAGTGTGAGTACAATACCATGCATTAGTGTGAGTACAATACCATCCACTAGTGTGAGTACAATACCATCCATCAGTGTGAGTACAATACCATCCATTAGTGTGAGTACAATACCATGCATTAGTGTGAGTACAATACCATCCATTAGTGTGAGTACAATACCATCCATCAGTGTGAGTACAATACCATCCACTAGTGTGAGTACAATACCATCCATTAGTGTGAGTACAATACCATCCATCAGTGTGAGTACAATACCATCCATTAGTGTGAGTACAATACCATCCATTAGTGTGAGTACATTACCATCCATCAGTGTGAGTACAATACCATCCATTAGTGTGAGTACAGTACCATCCATTAGTGTGAGTACAGTACCATCCATTAGTGAAGATCGGGTCAGAACTGGACGATACACAACCTTCATCCTACTAGATGATACACAACTCCGACCATTATTGTGCTCCTGTCAAAATTGTCTACAGCACAACCCCCCACCCCCACCCCCTGACCCCCTCCCCCATCCATAAGTGTGGACCTATCAGAGCTAGAAGATACACAATTTCTCATCCATTACTGTACACCTGTCAAAAATGAATGATAAGACACAACCTCATCCATTACTACGCACCTGTCAAAATGAATGAGTCACAACCTCATCTATTACTGCGGACCTGTCAAAAATGAATAATAATACACAACCTCATCCATTAATGTGCACCTGTCAAAAATCTTCTTCTTCTCCTTCTTCTCCTTCTTCTTCTTTCTTCTTCTTCTTCTTCTTTCTTCTTCGTACGCAGGCTGATACTCCTGCGGACACTCCCTATAATGACAGGCACGTATTAATCCCATCTACCATAAAAAGGGAGTGGAGTTTTGTGCGTATGACAATTATTTTCCCGCCATTATGGCGGCCATACTCCATCTTCAAAAATGAATGATAAGACACAACCTCATCCATTACTGCGCACTTTGCCATGCGCAGTGTGTGGTCCCCCAAACTTAGCGGATGTGGTGTAGCGTAAGTGGACTAGTCCGCACGCATGAACCTGAAACTGAAACTGTCAGAAGAAGAGGTGTTTGGGATACACCATGTATGTCTCTCGTAGCCAGACATTCAAAGCATGTAACTGTGTCTCAGTGTTCATCGCAACATCGCAGCAGTCAGCAAAAAAAATCGCTGTCCATAGACAGACACAGAAAAGACAAGTCAGGAGAAAGAGACAAGCGGTCGCAGGATCGATCAGGGACTGTGATGCCCAACAAGTGAGCCTACTATACACACACTGGCAGACAGACAGACAGAC
>JADBJO010010078.1:60052-62552 GCA_016801955.1 Conus betulinus
CTGAAGACAATCCCCGCATAACTATGCTGAGCACAACAACATTTTGTTGTAGCCTTGGTGTTCAAGCCTACGTCAATTGGTCTGACACAGCCTTAAGCCAAGGCGGAGTTGCCTGCGTCAAAGACGTACTTGTTACTGACATACGTCATTAGTGGTGACGTGTTACGTAAATCGGAGCAGCGAGAGTCAAAGAGGTAATGTGTCCCATAATTGAGACACGTAACTGTTGACATGAGTCACAAATGTGACGTGTCATATTGGTCATAGAGGTAACAGTTTACATGATTCAGAGTGGGTAACATACTGCTCCTATGAGAAGCGATGAGGTACTAACGTGTTTTCAGGGAGGTAACACAAGCGGTTTTCACATGTGTCATGGAAATCATGTGGTACTTACATATGTCACGGAGGTGATAGGGTACTCATATATGTCATGGAACAGATGTGGTACTCACATGAGTCATGAAAATGATGTTGTACTCACATGTGTCATGAGGGTGATGTGGTACTCAATGTGTATAAGAGGTGATGTGGTACTCACATGTGTCATGAACGTGATGTGGTACTCACATGTGTCATGAACGTGATGTGGTACTCACATGTGTATAAGAGGTGATGTGGTACTCACATGTGTCAGGGATGTGATGTGATACTCACATGTGTCATGGAAGTAATGTGGTAATCACATGTGTCAGGGAGGTGATGTGGTATTCAATACTCAAATGTTTGGTGGAAATGATGTGCTACGCACATGTGTCATGGAGGTGATGTGGTTCTCACATGTGTCACGGAGGTAATGTGGTTCTCACGTGTGACATGGAGGTGATGTGGCCCTCACATGTGTCATGGAAATGATGTGGTACTCACGTGTCAGGTACTCACATGTGTCTGCTACTCACATGTGTCATGGAGTTAATAATGTGGTACTCACATGTATCAGACAGGTGATGTGGTACTCACATGTGTTATGGAGTTAATAATGTGGTACTCACATGTGTCAGAGAAGTAATGTGGTACTCACATATGTCAGACAGGTGATGTGGTACTCACATGTGTCATGGAGGTGATGTGGTTGTTGTCACACCATAGCTCCGACAGTTTGGTCAGACAACCAACGACGTCCGGCTGCACAGATCATCACGGTCCTTATCATCAGGGTCATCACTGTTGTTCTCATCGTCATCACCGTCATCGTCATAAGTGTTACACACCGTCAGTATCATCGTCATCACCGTCATCGTCATAAGTGTCATCACCATTACCATTGTCACTGTCGTGACCGTGGTCAGCAAAAGTGTCAGTACCTGTATCATTGTCATTGTCATCACCGTGGTCAGCATAGTTGATTATTACCTTTATGTCATTGCTGTTGTCCTCACCATGATCATCATTAGTGTCATCACATTTGTTGCTGTTATTATTGTCATAATTGTGATTAACATTTGTGTCATCACCGTCATTATTGTGATAAAGGTAATTGTTGATTTGGTTGTTATCAGGGTAAACATCATTCGTAACATCACCATCATTATTGTCATTACAGTACTCACTGTTAGTGTCATCGCCATTATCATAGTCATCAAGGTAACCCTTGTTAGTGTTATCACCATTATCATTGTCCTAATGATTACCATCGTTCGTGTCATCACTGTGATTCTTGTCATCATCGTAATCATCGTTAGTATCATCACCGCTATTATTGTCATCATGGTAATTATTGTTAGTGTCATCACCGTTATCATTGTCATAATGATAACCATCGTTCGTGTAATCACTGTTGTTATTATCATCATGGTAATTATTTTTAGAGTCATCACTGTTATCATTGTCATCAACGTAACCATTGTTAGAGTCATCACCATTATCATTGCCATAAGGATAACCATCATTCGTGTCGTCACTGTGATTCTCGTTATCATGGTTATCATTGTTAATATCACCACTGTGATTATTGTCATCATGGTGATTATTGTTAGTGCCATCAGTGTTGTTATTGCCATCATGGTATTCATTGCTAGTGTCATCAAGGCTATTGTTGTTATCATTGGAAGTATTATTAGTGTCATCACTGTTGTTACTGTCATCATGGTAATTATTGATAGTGTCCTCACTATTATTCTTGTCATCGTGGTAAGTGTTGGTAGTGTCATCACCGCTATTATTGTCATGATGGTTACCATCGTTAGAGCCATCACTGTTATTATTGTCATCATGGTAATTACTGTTTAGTGTCATCACTGTTGTGATTGTCATCATGGTCATTATTGTTTAGCGTCATCATTGTTATCATTGTCATCATGGTGATTATTGTTAGTGTCGTCACCGCTATCATTGTCATCATGGTTCTCATTGTTAGTGTCATCACAGTTATTATTGTTATTATGGTAATTGTTATTAGTGCCATTACTGTTATTATTGTCATCATGGTAATTATTGTTAGTGTCATCACAGCTATCATTATGATCATGGTTATTGTCGTTAGTGTCATCACTGTTATTAC
>JADBJO010010078.1:65052-70052 GCA_016801955.1 Conus betulinus
TTTTCCTGTTACTACCATTACCCTCGCTACCACTGTTACCCCAACAATTACCGCTGCAGTTGCTGCTGTGGCTGTTGTTACCCACCACCACCACCCCTAACTATTACTATTATTATTATTACTATTATTAATCTTATCATTATTATTATTACTATTACCCAGAGTTACTATTTCCAATTTTTTATTACCACTGTTCTTATTCTTCTATTGTTGTTAATGTTATCGTTAAGGAGATGGCGATGATGAGGATGGCGACGATAACGATGACATCGATGAACTGTGATGATTGAGACAACGACGAAGAGACAACCACAAGGATCTCGACGACGACGACGACGACAAACGACGACTACGTTGTTGATGATGATGATGATGATGATGATGATGATGATGATGATGATGATGGTGATGATGATGATGATGATGATGGTTTTTGCCGTAAAATAGCTCACCGACCTTCCGAAGCTACCAGGCAGGTAGTCTAGGAAGGTGTCGTTCAGGTAAAGATGTGTCAGGTTCTGAAGCTGAGTGAAGCCATCAGGTAGTCTGCCACATACACCACATACACTATGACAGATTGTCACATACACCACCACACAGTTTGACAGAAAGTTTGTCACATACACCACATACAGTATGACAGACAATATGTCACTTACACCACACACAGTATGATAGATAGTCTGTCACATACACACCACACACAGTATGACATATAGTCTTGTCACATACACCACATACAGTATGACAGATAGTCTGTCACATACACCACGCAGTATGACAGATAGTCTGTCACATACATCACACACAGTATGACAGATGTCTGTCACATACACCACGCAGTATGACAGATAGTCTGTCACATACACCACACACAGTATGACAGATAGTCTGTCACATACACACCACGCAGTATGACAGATAGTCTGTCACATACACCACACACAGTATGACAGATAGTCTGTCACATAAGCCACACACAGTATGACAGATAGTCTGTCACATACGCCACACACAGTATGACAGATAGTCTGTCACATACACCACACACAGTATGACAGATAGTCTGTCACATACACCACACAGTATGACAGATAGTCTGCCACATACACCACACACAGTATGACAGATAGTCTGCCACATACACCACACACAGTATGACAGATAGTCTGTCACATACACCACGCAGTATGACAGATAGTCTGTCGCATACACCACACAGTATGACAGATAGTCTGTCACATACACCACACAGTATGACAGATAGTCTGTCACGTACACCACCACATAAACATTCATTTTGAGCCCAATTTCAAGAGATAAGAGATTGTACGTTCTTCGTTTTCATTGTCTTGAATGTCGTTTTCTAGCCCGAAGAGACCAAAGAGGTCGAAACGCGTCGCTTTTATTTTGTAAAATTTGTTTGTCCTTTTTTTTTTTAACCAGCGGAAATATGATAATTTGTTCTTTCAACTGGACTAAAGCTAGAATCAAAATGGCCCCCACCCCCACCATTAAAAAAACAGGAGGAGAACGTGACACGGCTTTTCACCCCAGGGTTTTTGCAACAAACACCTGGCCACCCAACAAACAAGGAGACTCAAAAAGAGAAAACGTGGGACAAAGAGTCAACAATTTGAGGATTAAAACATTCCACAGATCTCACGCAAAAAAAAAAAAAAAAAAAAAAGGGGAATAGAACGGACAGAGAGATGGGGGCAGTTTTCACCCCACACCCTTACAAAACAAGGAGACTCATCTCACGCAAGCATATCCGCACCCTTACAATTCAAACATACCTTCCAACAACCCATTCTTCACACATCCACCCACACAGCGCACCTCTAGCAAGCTAGTCAACCTCCTCATGTCTGGCCTTTCCAGCCTCTCTCTGTTTACCCTGGCTGTTTTTTTCTGTTTTTTTTTCTTTTTCTTTTTCTTTTTTTTTTCTTTTTTTCTTTCTTTCTTTTTCTTTTTTTTTTAAGGCAAGCAAAATCCAGAGGAACCTGCCCTTACCCCGGCGAAGATCAGTCCCGTGTTTATCAAATCTTAAATAAAATGCCAGTGAACCGCCCAGAGAAACCTGGACAACGATCCACAAGACAGAACACGACGCGTTTCGACCTCTTAGGTCTTCTTCAGGCAAGATACAAACAAATAGGACAACGAAAATTCCACTTAGCTTTGATCGCTTCAGAGATCAGCGCAAAGAAGGCGTTGAATCAACCTTGTCCTATTTTGTTTGTATCTTACCTGAAGAAGACCTAAGAGGTCGAAACGCGTCGCGTTTTGTTTTGTGACTCGTTTTGTCCACGTTTCTCTGGGCGGTTCGCTAACATTTATTTACAATTTGTTTAGATTTCCGCCGGCAGTCGTCTCCATTACAACTAGATCCGAGTTTATCAGTCAAAGGACCGGTTAGTGAGTGCCCAGTCCACGGATGAGGTGAAGAACGCAGACCAGCTATCCCCCTCCTAACCCCTCACCACACCCCACACCCCCCACCCCCCGCCCCGCCACCTGCTGGTGGTTCGTCACGGCCTGTCACCCCCCACAACCAGCGAGTCCAGCAGCTGGTGACATGGTTCACCCAACTTCGCCACCACCACGAACCGGGCGCCGTCAACCGTCAATCCGGAGTTCGCCCCCCCCCCCCACCCCCACCCCGGTCAACCCCACCCCCCCCCTAGCCGATGGTTCACCCCCCACCTCCCCACCCCCCCCCCCCCACGCCCTCCCCCGCCCCACCCCCCAGGAGTTCGCCCCCCCCCCCCCCCCCCCCCCACACCCCCCCCGCCATTCCCCCCAACCCCCCCCACCCGCGTGTGTTCGATCGACCCCCCCCTTTTCCCCCCTTCACCCCCCCCCCTTGACATCGTCTGTGATTGCTTTGACTGCCGCGCACCCTGACGATGATCCCTGGACTGTCACCTATCCCACTCTGCTGTTGTCGTTGGCCACCCAGACCTGTCCCTGTCTCCTCCAAGGATCGTCCCTTGTCCTCCACCGCTCGCGGAGATTCTGCTAGGCTCATTCCGGTCCACTCTCGTAATGTTGTCTTCCCACCTCTTTCCTTTGTCTTCCTCTGTTGCGGCTTCCTCTGACTGTTCCTTGCAGGACTGTCTGTGCAAGGCCTGCTGAGCGGGACCACATGTCCGTACCACTTCATTTTTCCGCTTCTTGACGACTGTGAGTAGGTCTTCATGGGGTCCTCCAATTGCTTGTGGATTATTTCGAACGGACTTCTTCATTTGTCTCGTGGTCTGTGTAATTGATGCCCAAGATCTTTCCACAGGAAGAAAGGCAGCAGAGTGGTTAAGGACGTTCGCCTGCCAATCCAACGTGTGAGAAGTGCGTGGGTTCGAGCCCTGCCTTTCTCGCCCTTTCTTTCCCAGTGTGAATGACAAATCGAGCTGAACGTCAAGTCCATCGGATGGGGACTATAAGCGAGTCAGACCCGTGTGCCTTCCTGGCCCCTTGCACCGTTAAAGAACCCACGGCAGTTGAAAATCTAAAATAGCAGGGGGGTTCCCCGCTGCCCTGGCAAAATTGATGTAGATTGAAGATAGCCGCCTGGTATTTCTTACCAAGCCACAAAAAATTGTCATTTACTGTTATCGTGTGCCATCGTGTACCGGTGGAAATGGGAGGACACATATAAACATCGCATGCATCCTTTGTGAGGAACTGGAGGAATAAATGAGATCAATGAAAATGAAAATGAGTGACTGATATTTGAATGGTACGGGAAACGACTGAATGAGCGCCAGTAGGCTGCTCTTCGGCCGGCTCTACCTGGGCAGGCAGCCCGTTGAGTGAGTGAGGTAGTGTGTTTATTGTAAAGCGCTTAGAGCTTGGTCTGTGACTGAGGATAGGCGCTATATAAATGCCCAATATAATAATAATAATAATGATAATAATAATAATAAACAACAAACAATGATGATGGTGATGATGATAATAATATAATAATAATAATAAAATAAAAACTACAGCATCTCTTTTCAGTCGCCAGAATTCTTCTTTGTAACCCTCTTGCGAGTGTTCAAATTTCACACGCATACAAAAAACCTGAGAGGGCGAGGGGGCGCTTTAGGTGGACCTTGGAGCGAAGACTTGAGGTTTTGGATCCTTCTAGTCACAGTCTGTTTGCCTTGCGCGCAACCTGGCGTCCAAACTCGTCACCCGAAGCGTCTGCTCTTTTTGACAACAAGTACTGCCGTGCTTTCGTTGAAAAGAGAGTGTCCCATCTTTGATTGACTTCACAACCAACGAGGCAGAACGCTAACCGCTCTTTTGCTGACAGCTATCCGCTTGCTTTCTCTCTGTCAGTCAGTCGGTCTCTCTCTCTCGGTCTGTCTGTCTATCTGTCGGTCCTCCTCCTGTCTCTCTATCTACCTATCTTCCTACCTACCCACTCTCCTCTCTCTGTGTCATCCATCCATCCATCTATCGATCTACCTCCCTATCTCTCTCTCCTCTCTCTCTCTCCTCTCTCTCTCTCTCTCTCTGTCTGTCTGTCTATCTATCTATCTATCTATCTATCTATCTATCTATCTCTAGGCTCTTTGGATTATCCTATCTCCTCTCTCTCTCTCTCTCTTTTGGATCTCGATCCTGGAGCTGCTCTCTCTCTCTTCTCTCTCTCTCTCTCTCTCCTCTCTCTCTCTCTCTCCTCTCCCCCCGCCCCCCCCCCCCCCCTCTCTGTCAACGCTTCATAACAAAGGTCAATAATTAGCGAGTGGCTGATTCGCATGCATTTTCTTGTCTTTATTGCTTACTCTTTTCTTTACAACTATCTTTTCTTATTCTTCTTCGATTTTGTACGTAATTATCTGCACTTATGTATACGTATATATGTAATGTATGTATGTGTGCATGTATTTATCTATACATGCGGGTATGTATATCTTTTTTGCGTCTTTTGTTTAGTAGAGTAACTTGAATAGTCTCCTGACATTTCCTTTGTCACATGTGTAATTATAAACATTTGAACACAT
>JADBJO010010078.1:75052-76371 GCA_016801955.1 Conus betulinus
CCACCTACCGTCAACGTCTCAAACGAGAGAAGCCGGCTGTGAAGCTGGTGAAGAAGTGGACAAGCGAGTCAGCAGAAGTTTTGTGTGACTGCTTTGACACCACACAGACAGGACAGTCTTCTCTGATCCAAGCCTCGACGTCACTGCCGAGGCCATCTCATCCTACATCTCCTTCTGTGAAGACACCGTCCTCGAGACCAAGACATGCAAGATTTACCCCAACAACAAGCCCTGGGTGACGCCGGGTATGAAGAAAAGTCTTGCACAAGAAGAGAGACGCGTTCCTGAGAGGTGACAGGGATGAGGAGAAGGCAGCCCCAAAACAGCTCCAGAGACAGATCAGGGAGGACAAACGCCTCTTCACATCCAGGGTGGAGACCAACTTCCGGGAGGGCAACGCCAGGCAGTACTGGAGAGACATCGGGACAGTCACCGGCCACAAGCAGCAGAAAGTCCCTCTCCAGACCAGTGATGAAACCAAGCTGGCCAGAGAGCTGAACACCTTCTATGCCAGGTTTGACCGCTGGGACTTCAGTGAAGAGCAACAGCGGGCCATGCAGGAGGTGGCAAGTCGAACTGCGCATCCAGTCACCATCTCAGTCGATGAAGTCAGGACATCCTTCAAGAAGGTCAAAGGGCGCAGTGCTGCTGCAGGCCCTGATAACATCACTGCAAGCTGCTGCGGAATGCTGTGACGCTCTGGCTCCGGTCTACTGTGAGCTCTTCCAGAGGTCCATTGACGAGGGCTGCATCCCCGCCATCTGGAAATCATCAACTATTGTGCCTGTCGCAAGGAACGTTCTCCAGTCACCATGAACGACTACAGGCCGTAGTAGCATTCACTTCTATCCCTTTTAAGTGTGCTGAGAAGATCATCCTTCGGCTGCTGAGGCTGGAGACTAAGGAACATCAGGATCCTCTTCAGTTGCATTATTCCGCAGCCGGAGTACTGAAGATGCCATCCTCACTCTCCTCACAGTGTCTACACTCACCTCGAGAAGCATACTCATACGCAAGGGTACTCTTCATCGACTTTAGCAGTGCTTTAACATGATCCAACCCCATCTCCTTGTCACCAAAACCTTCTCCGCTACAATGTCAACCCGGCCTCATCGGTTGGGTCTGCAGTTTCTGACTCAGAGAACGCAACGAGTTCAGAGCCGGGCACACTCCTCTCCACGACCCTGTGACCCACCAACATTGGCGCTCCCCAGGGCTGCGTGCTGTCTCTGACCTCTTCCCGGTACACTGCCGACTGTAGCAGAAGATGATTCTACTTGTAATCACGTTTGGCAGACGACACCTCGCGATGGCTTCAT
>JADBJO010010079.1:0-42500 GCA_016801955.1 Conus betulinus
TTTTCCATCAATCCGGGCTTTTTGGTGGCTCATATATTCGTTCTGTTAAGATAACTCTTCATGCTAAGGGGATGTGAGGATACTTTGACTCAAGAGTTAATGTAAAAAAATTAAATCTGGAAATAGCTTTCCTTTACAACCATTTTCTTGTGCCTCCCTTATCTTTAAAGTAGTGTGCTCAGTTCTGGTACATTTCTTTGTGTGCCCCCCAAAACCTTTTACCTTCTATTAAATTTAAGCAGGTGATTTATAATTTTTGTCCCAGCACATTTTAATTGTTGGTTTGTTTTCAATACGGTTGCTTGGAAGTACCGTAGATATTTGCACAACAGAGGGTCTTTTTGTGCCCATCAATTGCTGCAACTGATGCTAATATAAGGACATTCCCTGGATGTGACAGAGCTCTTTAGCGCTTGGGTAAGCAGACTTTGGTACCACATTGTATGCAGGGGAGGTCCACTGACACCGCTCACACTATTGTCACTTAAAGTTGTTATTAAGGGATGCCACCAGATCAAAATGGGAGGGGCGAGGCTAAAGCCGCAGCCTTTTTAAGAAAACGTAAAGTCAATGACCGGCATTTTCCAGATACACGAGCGTGCTAACAGCTGGCTAGTTACAACGAACTGCGCCTAGGGCTATCCCAGTCAGCCTTGCCTTAATATTTATCCCTTGTTACCAGACAGGAACGCATGTATGGACAGAGTGAGAAATATCTAAAGCAGATTATACATATAAATAGCATTGATGGAATGTAAGTAAGAGATTGATAGATGGATGACGTGTCAAATGTATTCAGAACCAGATGACCTCCCCTCGCGCCCCACCACCGGCCCCGCTTAAAACTCTATTTTTTTTATGAAGACTGTAGAAACCCCCCGAACATCATCAAGAAAAATAAACTCATTGAAGATTCACACTTTTTTTAGTCAAGTACTGGAGATTAAAAAAAAAAAAGAGTTCGAAAATTACTTCGTAGTAGTTTTAGAGTGAGAACGGTTTGCTTCAGGTCGTTGATATTTGTTGCTGATCAGACTTTAATCTCTTATTTCCGGTTAAACATTGATTTGTTTTTCTGTCTTGGTTTTCCTATTGCCACCTGTGCCGCCTCTGATTTGGCTCAGTTCGTGCTTACTCTGTGGCCATGATTCTGTCCTGTCTGTCTGTT
The DNA here is from genome assembly GCA_016801955.1 of Conus betulinus. Taxonomy (NCBI): domain Eukaryota; kingdom Metazoa; phylum Mollusca; class Gastropoda; order Neogastropoda; family Conidae; genus Conus; species Conus betulinus. The sequence continues at coordinate 1,169 of JADBJO010010079.1, forward strand.
GTCTGTCTCTGGTCCTGGCTGTCTGTCTGGCTTACGTCCTGTCTCGTCGCTCTCTCTCTCTCAATCTCGGTCTCTCTCTTCTCACACACACACACACCACACACACGCAGCACACACACAACCACACCACCCACACCACACAAAACTGAATCTGTGTATGAGGTTATTTATTCAAAGTGAATTCTGTAGTGGGGAGATTGGTGAAATATTAAATGATTTTTCTTCTTTCATGTTCTGGTTAGGTTTTTAGCATTCATCAAGTTAACTTTTAAACTGATAAGAGTAAAAAGGACCAATTGGTTGCTGTCGTTGGCAGGGAATTGGGCAGACGTGATTCGAACGACCTTTGACCACGGCGGTCGCCGTAATTCTCTGCGTAGTCATTGGGTCACCGTGTACCGGGGTAAATCAATTCTAGATTGCTCTTGTGTGTGTTATGTGTGGATGGGGTGGTGGTGGGTTTGTTGTAGTGTGTGGTTTTTGACGTGTTTTGGTGTGTGTGTTGGTGTTAGTGTGTGTGTGTGTGTGTGTGTGTGGGTGTTCATGAGCACAGTCCATGGTGCTTGTTGTTGGTGTGGGTGTGTGTGAGTTAGGAATAGAGAGAGAGAGAGCGAAAAAGATAGTATGTATGGCTCGAACACGTAAAGTGTATTAAGGGTTTTTATTGTTGTTAAGTAGGTTTTTCATGGGTTCAATAAAAATGTGATTATATATCAGATGGGCCTAGAGTCATATTTTCAGTTGAATGAAGATGGTTGAATTTGATTAATGGAATTCACAAATAGAAAAAATAGCCGTATGATATGACCTGTCTGTGGAAAAATTTTTGCCTCAGTGGTTATGCTTCAGTTAAAGATTTCCAGTTGATTTTTGATGGCAGCGAGCAGTGTACTTCCGCATGGCGGTGTACATCGCAGTATAGCAGGGCGTGGAAGTACCTCCCTGTCCCAATTGTTTGTGACAACACTTCTCAGATGGTCTTTGTAGACAGTCCCAATTGTGTGTGACAGCTAACGCGTGTAGAAGGTCCAGTTTGTTGGTGACAACTAAACCTGTGTGGGGACAAGGCCAGTTGTTATTATGACCACGAAATCTGTGTAGATATGTCCATGTTAAAACCTTGTTGGGGACAGGTCAAGATTGTTTGGGGACAGCTAAACCTTCTGGTGACAAGGTCCCAATTGTTGGTTGACGCCTAAACCTGTCGTGGTGGCAGGAATATGAACTGCTGTCGGTTCAACTGTCGGGGGGGGGGGGTCGGGGCACCAGTGGCGAATCACTGAAATGTGTACTGAGCTGACAGCTGGAGGACAGACCTCCTCCAGAACAAGACATGTATGAATGCAACAACACCCCTCCTCCCAGGCGAAGGAGTGATTGTATTATATGTAGATAACAGACCTTGATTGGGTAATAATCATGCAGCAGCATGCCACGTTCTTGAGCACACAAACCAGGCTAGTCCTTTATTTCTCTCTCTCGGCTTACATTTATAGTTCCCTCACCTTCTGCCGAAGATCCTGAAATCAAGGCTGTACTTGAGTGATGCATCCTCACATGCCAAGTTGTGTCAGTTAAACGACAGCAAGGGTTACGGTAGAAAGGCCTGTGTGATGAATTTAGTCAAACTGACATATGGTTGCATATGGTGCGTGTCTGCAGGCCCAGATCCTTTTTGACATAACTGTGGCACCTTCTCAGGCGAAGCTGGGCCAACAACAAAAGCCATTTGAGAAAATTTTCATCCTTCTGAATACTACTTTCTTCTGCCACTAAGGGAGAGTCCGTACCGGGTGTGCAGGGGGAATTTTGCATTGAACACATATAATGCCATTGATCCGATCAAGTCCTGTGCTCCGCTTGCATCATCAGGATGTTTGAGGCACACTCGTTTAGCTGAATCTGCAACCCGTGGTCGCCTGCTTGTTTCGTGCATCAAAAGGCGGGGGATCATCGCAAGGCCACCGTAAGTATGTATTGAATATTCCACCATGCTCATTATGCCCTTAAAATGTGCATAAGTTCTAAAGACTCACCGTCTGGTCACTTCAAGAGTCTAAGTAAAACTCACCATAAGTTTGCTGCTGTACTTTGTCGATGCTGCAGTGAATAATCCAAACCAGTGACGATACTCTCTGTGACACATGAAGTTCATGAAAGTTCCACGGGGAGTAGTGTCCTCTAGTCTCCTGACAAAAGGCGCTTGTATTCCAGTTATGACAAGATGTACTCGGGCATTTTGAACATATGCCAAGTTCTTTTTTCCAGTCATTTCGATTGGGCGGTTCACAAAGATTTCTGTAGAAAAAGAGCCAGTGAAGAACAGGATTGTGTACCAACCATTTGCCTAAAACATTTTCTCCACGTGGGCGTGAATGTAACAGTATTTCCAAGGCATGGTTATGTCTCCCCATGTGGAGCTTTCAATCATCATTCGGTTGCTTGAATGTGCCTTGATCGTGCCCCAAGATTGTAGAGTTTCGACTCATCTGCGATTTTAGCAGAGGAAAGATGTTTAACCAAATTCTGGTGTGTGTTAGAAAGCTTATTTAAAAGGTTGAGTTGAAAGAGTTTTTTTTTTTTTTTAATATTTTTTTGTTATGGGCTTGTGAGCGTGCCTTCACTCCTTCACAGCCTCTATATGGGGTCCCTTTGCGTAAGATCTGCTGGGCAGTACTACGAAACATATCTCAGTTGGTCCCAAGATTACGTGGGCATGTGTAAGAAAGTGTGAAGTGTTGTCTTAGCATCGTGTGGAAAACAGGTGGTGCGTGAAATGAGATAGTGAGAGAAGAACGAGTGGGCAGCAGCACCTGGTCATAGGGTCCAAACTGAATGTTATTGTCCCTCTGTTTCAAATAGAGCCGCCTGAAACCTCCCTACAGATCCATTAGGCGCTTCCGTCCAGGCTTCCGCTGTCTGTTTGCCTTGTGTCAAGCGGATTGTCTGACCCGCTGATAGTTTGGGTAAAGATTCGCGCTGGGGGTATCATAATCGCGGTTGTCGACCCCCATGATTTGATGAAAGGCTCTTTTACAGTGTATTGTCTGACCCCCCTGTGTGATGAAGAGTCACATTTATCAGCTTTTTGTCATGACACAATCCACTTACAGTTTGATTGAAGATTCACTTTATAACGGCAAGTTTGCCTTGACCGCCAATTTTCGTGGGGTTGTTGTACTATCACTGTTTACAAAGCGGTTCCTGACCCCCTGATAGTTTGATGACGAGTGCATCTTTTAACAGTGGTTGTTTTACAGACGGGTTTTTTTCCTGGACCACCCATGATAGTTTTTGAAGAGGTCACTTTTTTCAGAGCTGGTTGCCTGCCCCCATGATAGTTTGATGAAATTGACTTATGTGAGCACTGCTCGTTTCGCCAGCGTCCCACCATTGTCCATTTTGCTTGTTCATGTGTTGCTTACTGGTTCTATTTGTATACTCACCTTAGAGATTCACAGTCAGCAGGGCTGGGTTTAACTATATGGAGAAATGAATGTCATCTCTTTTTATTTTACCTGCTGGAAAAACCGCCATTCATGATGTTGACTCAAGCAGCAAACTTTGAAGTCTTGGGCGGTTGTTACATTGCACAGCTAATTTTCGAGGTTGACAATCAGATGCGGCTATTTTTCATTTTAAAGGGTTGAGGTCAAATGACTGGTATTTTTCAGTTTTAAAGGGTTTGATCGCAATGACTGGTATTTTTCAGTTTTAAAGGGTTGATTTCGAAATCAAATGACTAGGTAAAATTTTTCAGAGTATTTAAATGTGGTTTCGTGACTGGTATTTTTCAGCTTAAGAGGTTTTCGTCAATGACTGGTATTTTTGCTGTTTAATATGTTTTGTCTCAATGACCTTGGCAGTTTTCGTTTTAAGGGGATGCAATACTGGGATTATGTCATTTTTTAAAGGGGCTGCTGATGTGGATTTTAAAGGTTATTATGTCGTCGCAGTAAGCGCTTGTCGTGCGGCCTGGGTAAGAATGTTTTTTTTTTTCAGGTCTCAAGTTTCCTAACTGTTGTTCGACGATGAAACTAAAACTGTATGATAGATGTTGCCAATGTGTGCCTGTGCATGTTTACATATTGGGGTATGATGAAGAGGGCATCTCTTGAATGTTTGAGAGGAGTTTTCTTTATGGTGTTAATGATGCAGTATCAAGAACTTGCCGTTTCTGGTCTTTGATTTATGAGCACAAAATTTCTTTCCTGTGGCAGTGAGGGTTCCAGAATTTTAGGTGTGTTTTGTTGTGTGTGTGTGTTTGTTGGGGGTGTGTGTTGGGTAGTGGGTTGTGTGGGTGTGGGGGGTCGCGCACACAGGGCGTAAGGCACATGGTATTGACTTGTTTGAGAATGGCACTTGGGAGTGTGTCAAGTTAACGGAAAAAAAAAAAAAAAGCACAATTAGAAATCTAAAAGATTTAATTTGTGAATTTGGGAAGAATCTTGAAAGATTCATTGGTGAAGCCCGGGGACTCCGTTTTTTGCATGACAGCTTTCTGATGTTTTGTTTGGGCTAGCTGCTGCCGACTGACGACAGAATGTCCGAACAGTGTCAGCGTTGGGATATTTGTTTGGCTAGGCGCTGCATAACGACGACAGAATTAATCTTCAGTCAGCTTGTATTTGTTTGGCTAGGCCTTCTAGCAGACTTGATACAGAATTACTCTGCATTGTCAGCAATTGATATTGGTTTGCTAGGCCTGTCCTGCGAATGGTGACAGTGACGACAAATTTTTGCATTGTCAGGCGTTGTGGAGAGTGGTTTTGGCTAGGCCTGCTGCGATACGTGACGACGAATTTTTGCATGGCCCTGGTGATGTTTGTTTGGCTAGCCTGTGCTTCAGACGTGGGCCGACAGACTTGCCATTTAATGAAAAGACCCGACGCTGCAGCGGTAAAACAACTGTAAGGGTGGATAGTCGTTGTGTGGTAAGTAACGTCTCTGCTGTCTGCCACTGTGGTGGTTTTGTGTAGTAGCGCCTCTTCTGGCTGTCCTCGCGTCACTGAGTAGGGGTTAGCAGTATAACGGGTGATCTTTGTCTTCCGTTACCCATCACCCCTGTTTGCGTTTTGTGTGTTTTGGTGATTCATATCCGAAAGCCTGTTGGGTGGGGGGGGCGGGGGGGGGGGGTTTCGGCTTCTTCCCTGTATATTATGTGTTGCTGTGAATTTTCATCTAGACATTTGGAGGTCTCTGCAAGTTTCATTGGTATCTTATGTACCTGACAGAAATGGAGTGCGTTAATTCTGCGACATGTTGCTTGATAATGATTGCAATTTCCCAGCTTGGTAACCATGGGTGCCTGTATCTCATCTGCGATTGCATTTGCGGCTTGACAGCTTTTCGCCCATGATGCCGCCCAGATAATCAAAGACGACAAGAAAAAAAAAAAAAATGCATTCCACACTGTGATCAAAGAGAAAATTATAATACTTTTCTGTATCTGTGTCGTGCATTCACACATTCAGCCAGAACTTTTGTCACGCATAGCACACACACAACAGCATTCCACACGCCATGCGTGCTTCTGTGCGGTTAGGGGCGCCAGGAAAAAATCTGATGAGCAACAGATTTTCAATGATTGTTAATCATATGAAGTTTCTTATTGTTTGAATTCAATCCAAGTTTCGTGCGCTCTGTTTTTGTTCTTCATTCCGTGCTGTAGGTCCAAGGCTCCATTTCCTTCAGGTCGACTCGCCACCAGCAACTTAATGCGCATTTGAAAGGTTTGTGTTCAACATGTATAGCAGACAGCGAGCAATCGTTACATACTTTTTTTATTTTTTTTATAAAGCAATGCCTAGGCGAGGAGAGGTGGAGCAAGATCTTGTGCACTCCTTGTGATGGACTGGGTGCTGATGGCAAGAGATACAAACTAGCAACCACAATTTAGGCCTTTGGCCACAAAGATAAACATGCCGTTTATGGCATTCTGTTCCATTTGTTGAAGAAGTCGTTGAAAGGTACCGCCCATCCGAAGAAACAATTCAGGGATTATGCCCTCTGCTGCTTGTAAGAATCAGATCGACACCTTCACATGTTGTCTGGGGGGGAGGGGTCTTAATCGTGAACATTGTTGCCAATGTTGTGGAGAGGTAAAAGTTTGGGTACGTTGTGCCTTCAGAGTCACTCAGATAGTATCTCTGGTGCACGCTGTGGAAGGCTCTGCTTCAAATTTTCCTTCTGACAGCAATTTGGACAAGATTTTTGAGTTGTTAATCTTCGTCACAATCCGTAATCCGCTATCGTCCGTGCTGTCTAGGCTTTCAAGGCTCTCCTCACCCTTTCTGTGGACCACTTAGGAAGTCATCCGTTATCACCATAGAATTCCATCATTCGGTTAGACTGTGCAGGAAAAGGACAACAGAAAACCATAAAGCTTCAGCTCTTGTGCAGCGTGAGCAAGGCAATAGCCATCTGCTTCGAAGATGCAGGTCAGATACAAGAAATGATTAGCATGATACATGAGGCTAAAAGGCATGTAGTCTATACATCTAGAGACAAAAAGAGGATGAAAGCTGAAAAGAAAAAGAAAAAGTGTTGCAGTTGAGATGTTGCCAGAAACAGTGAAAAAGATGATCTTCATGTCTCCCTCGTCTCATAGACCAGCAAGTAGGCTATCTTCGTCTGAAGTCTCTGGTGTAACAATTTCACAAAAACACCACGTACAAGTGGTGTAGTCCCAGGCACAATACGTAGTGTTGTCACATACTGCAGGAAGTGATTCTGTTGGGCCAATTGGGTCCGTTTTCCAGGCCCATATGTACTCTCGCGCAGTGGGTGTGAAAGAGAGCTGCATTGAAAGGAGCTGGTGCTAACAGGCATTTTTTGCAAGAGTCTCATGATTGTTGATTTTTTTTTTTTCAACATCTTGTCTTGATTTTTTTTTAGTTAGACTGTAATCGTTGAAACCTGAGTAATAGCTCTACATGGATTGTGGCGTCTGCTACTTTCTGTGAGTTGCTTGACTCAGCTGCTGACTAATTCCAGCACAGTGACAGCAAGGTTTCCTTCCTGTTTGTGATGACTTTCAAATTGAATGACAGGACTGCATCGGCGGAGTGGTTGATAGTTGTGGCTTCTCATCATACCTAGTACAAATGCAGCCCAACTACCAGAGTATGGTTGCATGTAGTAGCCTCTAGCTTTTAAGGGACCTCAAGTCCGGTGTGTAGCTCACACTTAGCCATTGTGACTCAGAAGATTTCAGATTAGTGACAGCAAATTTTAGTGACTTCATTCCCCGTGTGTGGGTGATTTGTCAAATTATGCCAAGACTGCATCTTTAGGATCAACTGTTTGGTGGCTGGTAGAGTAGCTGTATTGTGGCAATCTTAGACCAAGTATCACCATCACCATCTTGCCCAACACGTTTATGTAGTATCCCTAGTGTTTTAGTGACTTAAACCAGGAGTATTTTTAACTCTTAGATAACTTCAGAAGACAAGTATTCGGATCCCAGTTCACTTCGGAATACCATCTACAGTGTATGGGAGATGAAAAGTATAAAGGCATGTGTAGATTGAAATTTGAAGCAAAAAAATTGAAGAATAAGTTATCTTTGATTTTCATCTGGAAACTTCATTTTAGTTGTGTTTTCATATACGTATTTTAGTGTGCCGGTGAACGTTAAAGCTTCAATTTCAGGCCTAACTTTCCCCCTTCCTATTATGAGGAGCCCCTTCCATTTGCCTTCTAAAATGGCACCCCTTTTCTTTCAGCTCAGGGGGGCAATTCCTCCCCTGACCCCCCAGAAGGGGCGCTGCCCTGTACCCCGCCAGGGCCTGGGCAAGACCCTGCCCCCGCCATGCCTTTCGGTTTTTAGAAGTTCCATGGAACACCAATGCACCACACAGTGAGGATAGAGAGGGGAGGGGGGGTGGGGGGGGGGGGGGGGGGGGGGGGGGAGGGGGGGGGGGGGGGGGGGGGGGGGGTGGGGGGGGGTGGAGGGGGGGTGTCCGCGTGTGTGGGTGGGGGGGGTGGGGGTGCGGGGGGGGGGTGGGGGGGGGGGGTTGGGGGGGGGGGGGGGGGGGGGGGGGGGGGTTAGGGAGGGGGGGGGGGGGGGGGGGGGGGGAGGGGGGGGGTGGGGTGGGGGGGTGTGTGGGGTGGGGGGGGGGGGGGGGGGGGGGGGGGGGGGGAGGGTGGGGGGTGGGGGGGGGGGGGGGGGGGGGGGGTGGGGGTGGGGGGGGGGGTGGTGGGGGGGGGGGGGGGAGCGGGGGGGGTGGGTGGGAGGGGGGGGTGGGGGGGGTGATAGGCGTGTGGGGGGGGGGGGTTTGGGGAGGGGTGGGGGGGGGGGGGGTGGGTGGGGGGGGGGGGGGGGGGGGGGGGGGGGGGGGGAGGGGGGGGGGGTGGGGGGGGGGGGGGGGGGGGGGAAGAAGGGGGGGGGAGGGGTGTGGGGGGGGGGGGGGGGGGGGGGGGGGGGTGGGGGGGGGGGGGGGGGGGGGGGGGGGGGAGGGGGGCGGGAGGGTGGGGGGTGGGGTGGGGGGGGGGGGGGGGGGGTGGGGGTTGGGGGGTAGAGAGAGAATAGAGAGAGAGAGAGAGAGGAGATAGAGAGAGACGGCCCTGGCAGGGTTTGCACCAATGTGATCAGTACCTTGTGTTAAGACAGTACACAAAATGATTGCAAGGTGAGGACTGTGAAGTGGACCTGCCCGTTAGCAACCTGTTCAACTGTCAGCAGCTCAATTGTTGTCTTTAGGTACGTCACTTTTTAAGCGTGGTTTTGCGTGGAGAAGAATGAACTGAGCCTGTGAGAGTAATTAGTCCAGGTGGAGTGATGATCCATGTGAGAGTGATTGAGCCATGGTGAGAGTGGATGAGCACATTGAGGTGAAGAGCCATGTGATAGTGATGAGCCATGTGGGAGGTTGAAGAGCCCATGTTATTGATGAGCTGTTAGGGCGATTAATCCTGGAGGTACTGACTATGTGCGTGATGAGCCATGTGACGGTGAGATACCAAAAGTTAGGTGAATGAGCCAGTTAGTGAGGGTATGATCCATGTGAGGGGGTGAATGAGCATGTTGAGGGTGATGTAGCCATTGTGAGGGTGAAGAGCCATGTGAGGTTACTAGGCCCCTATGTGAGTGATGAGTCCATGTGAGGGTGATGACCTGTTATAGTTATGAGGCCCCAATGTGAGGGTATGATCCATGTGAGTGTGATGGATGCCGGCATTTGAGGTAAAGACCTGTGACGGATGAGGGGTGGAGGAGGAGGGGTTTTGAACTGGAAGATAACATGGGGTAAATACTAAACAACTGTTATCACGAGATTGTAGCTATGTTTATTTTTGTCATTTTGTCACCAGTAAGCGCTAGAGCAAAGACTCATGATTCTCAGGACCATTTTCAGTGGAACATCGTTGGTGTTCGTTGGTTTCATGGTGATCTTTTCTTAAGAGAATTTCAGTTTTTTACTTGAAGCCTTACGCAAGTGGTAAGGACTCTGTGTTGTGGTGTGTGTGTGTGTGTGTGTTGTGTGTGGTGTGTGTATTGTGTTGCCCCTCTTATTTGGAGTGTACAGATATGTGCTAAAAATGGCTTAGAATATGACTGTGTGTGTGTCATTTGTGTAGTCATATGCATGTATGTGTAGGCCAAGTTTTCTTGGTGCTGGCAGTGACGGAAAGAGTCGTAGGACCATGCAACCTTTTTGGTATGTGGACGTGCATTGTATCGTATCATTTGTTTTTTCGGTACTATTTTAGGAGAAACAACACAACCTATTTAAAAGTCTTAACAGGCTGTGAAACTAACTGAGATATTTTTATTGCAATGATTTAGTTGATTTGATTGCAAGATTGGGTTTCCGTATATATAGTTGGAAAAATTGGTCCCATTTGGGTGTAAAAGTTTGAAAATGTGGTTTAAATTAGGTGCCTTTTTTGTGTATGGGATTGATTAATTGATGATTTTGTGTGTGTTGCTTTACTGCCATTTTACAGTAAGGTCAACCAGAATCAGGTATTGGCCCCTATTGTCCTTCAATTCTTACTCAATCTTCCAGGCGTCACCATGCTCTTTTTTTTTTTTCCTGTTTGCTCGGCAGGTCATGTTGTTTTATGTTTCTTGTCAAAGGGGACATGGGAGCAAAGCGATAATACTAGACGCGGAGGAGTTTCTACCTGGTATCTCGAGGTCATGCACTGCGGCACAGACTCGGCTGTCGACAAATGCCCCTTTTCTTTTGACGTTGGCCAGTCCGCCCATACGCCTTGGTTTTTGTTTCATCTGCATCACCTTCGATTCCGGGAGTTTGGCTTGCACGTCATTGTGTCTAGTGGAATCCGCGAATGTCCTGATTCGTGGAGTTGCTTGCAAACGTTATTCCTCTGTCATAGAAATCCCTGTTCGATTCGTGAGTGGCTTGCACTCCATCGGGCATAGTAACTACCTGTCGATTCCATGTAGGTTGGCTTGCCCTTCCTCTATGTCCGCTAAAACACCTGATCGATTCGTGAGTTTGCGTGCCCGTCCATGTGTCAAAGACAGGAATCACAAATGGCCTATTCGTGAAGTTGGCGTGTGCGCGTTCCATTGTGTCTAGGACATCACGCTGTGCGCTTCTGAGTATGGCTTGCACTTCCATCGTGTCATAGGAATCACCTGTCGATTTCTGAGTTGGCTTGCACTTCCATAGTGTCATAGGAATCACCTGTCGTGATTCGTGTCATCGGGTCAGAGGAATCACCTGGCTTGCTGCTCTCCATTGTGTCATAGGAATACCACATTGTCGATTTCGTGAGTTGGGTCTTTGCACTTGCCATTGTGTCATTAGAATCACCTGTCGATTTCCGTCCCCCCCGTTGGCTGCACTTCCATATGTCTCATAGGAATCACCTGTCGATTCGTGGAGTTTGGCTTGCCCTTCCATTGTGTCATAGAGGCGAATGTCCTTCGTGGTCGCATCGTCCAGTGTGACTAGGAATCACCTGTTGCGTAGTCCATTGTGTCCATTGTTATCGTAGAATCAACCTGTCGATGATTCGTGAGTTGGCTTGCACCTTTCCAAACTGGTCCGTCATAGGAATCACCTGGCGATTTGTGATGTGTGGCTTGCACTTCCAGTGTAGTCTAGGAACCTCACCTGTCGATTCGTGAGTGGGATTGGCTTGGCACTTCCATATAGTGTCATAGGGATCACCTGGGTTCGATTCGTGAGTTGGCTTGCACTTCCATTGTGGTCATACGGATCACCTGCGATTCGTGAGTTGGCTTTGTTTCCAGGGGTCCGCACTTCCATGTTGATTCATGCGCACTCCAGGAATCACGCTGTCGATTTCGTGAGTTGGCTTGCACTTCCCATCTGTGTCATAGAATCCACCTGTCGATTCCGTGAGTTTGCTTGGCAACTTCCATTTGTCATAACTCACCTTTCCGATTCGTGAGTGGCGTCACTTTTTCCTTGTGGGTCATAGGAATCACCTTGTCCCTTCGGAGTTTTTGCTTGCACTTCCATTGTGTCATAGGAATCAACCAGCTCAATTCGTGGAGTTAGTTTGCACTCTTCCATTGTGTCATAGGAATCACCTGTCGATTCGTGAGTTGGGCTTGTCACTTCCATTGTCCAAATGGGTCACCTGTATACGAGTTTGTTGCACTTGATTGTGTCTGGAAGTACTTGTCGATTCCGTGAGTGTGCTTGCCCTTCCAGTTGTCACCAGCAGCTCAATCTGTGAGTTTATGTCATTCTCGCGCATCGTCTGAGAGAATCGTGTTTATTGCATGATTTACATCTGCAATCCCATTGGGTCATACAAATTACGTGTTGATTTGTTGAGTTTCGTTGGTGCTCCCACCATGTCACAGAAATCATGTCATAAATGTGTTTAGAATTGTAAGTTATTGTTCCTCCCATTGGTGTCATAAGAATTGGTCGTTGATTTTTTGTTAGTTTGTGCGTGGCCCAATATTGCACAGACTCAGTGGGTCCATGAAGATGGTGTTTATATTGGAAGTTTATTGTTCCCCTCATGTGTCCAGAAAGATGTGTGTTTATTTGTAAGTTTTGTGTGTGCTGCCCAATTGTCCAGGAATCATGTCATAGATGGTGTGTTGAATTATGTAATTTTTATTGGTCCTCCCATTGTGTCATAAGCATTTTTTTGATTTTTTTTGTGTGGTGGTCCCCATTCTGCTGTAGAATCTGGCTTCATATTAGTAGGTTAAAGTCCGCTGAGCAATCTGCCTATATCTTATCTGGAATCAAGAATTTTTTGTTCCCTCAGTTTCTTGTAGTGCACAAATACATTCTTTGAGTCTCTCACATTCTCGATGATTAAGAACATTTTCCATCGTTATTGATTCATTAACTGCTAAAGTAGTTGCTTGAAGACATAGGGCCTACTTACCTGTCAACAACCCTCCCCTTCACACCCCCACTGCAACAATCCCCTCCCCCCCATTTCTATTCCCCCCCCGGACTTGTACCCTCCTTAAACACCATTGGGACCTCTCCTTCCCCACCTACGATCCCTCTTGCACTGGATGTCCGTGGTGATCTCCTCTCACCTTCCACCGTTCACCAGATCGCGCCCATGCTTGAAGGAGATGTTCCCCCCCAGCCCAAAAAAACATTTGGTAAGAAGTGGACGGAAACATAGAGATTGTATCATGCAAACATCTTGACAAAGGGACCCCCTAACACTGTTTTTTTTTTTTTTCTTCAGTAAACCATTTGATGACAAGGCATTGTGGCAAACACACTGTCCCCAGAGAAAAGAGTTCCAGTGTCTTGTCTAAATACAGTCTCCCAGAGAAAATCGAGTCCCAGTTTCTGTGTTAAACAGTACAGTTCTCCAGAGAAAGAGATTGTTCCCAGTTCTGTTTAAACATACAGCCTCCAGAGCAAAGAGAGTTCCAATTCTGTGTAAACACGCCTGCTCCAGAGAAAAGAGTTCCATTCTGTGTAAAAATCAGGCCAGCTCTAGGGAAAAGATTTTCCGGTCTCGTGTGTAAACACGCATGTCTTCCAGCAGAGAAAAAGAGTTCCAGTTTCTGTGGGTATCACACACTGTCCTCCAGAGAAAGAGTTCCAATTCTGTGTTAAAACCACTCCTCCAGAGGACAAAAGAGTTCCAATTCTGTGTAAACACACTCTCCAAGAGGAATAAGGGTCCCATTCTGTGTAAATACACTCTCCAGAGATCAAAGAGGACCCCAATTCTGTGTAGAAAAAAGTCACACTGTCTGCAGAGACAAAGAGTCTCCTAATTCTGCATAAACACACTGTCTGTCCAGAGAAAAGAGTTCCAAATTGTCATAAAACACACTGTCTCCAGATGAAAACAACTAGTTCCAAAGTCTCTGCGTAAACCACGTCTCCAGAGAAAAGAGTTCCAGTTTTTGCGTAAACAGCTGGCGTTAACAGTTCCAGTTCTGGTAAGCAAGAGAAAGAGTTCCAGTTCTGCGTAAACACACGGTCTGCAGAGAAAAGAGAGTTCCAGTTTTGCGTAAACCACTCGTCTTGCAGAGAAAAGACAGAGTTCCAGTTCTGCGTGAAACACTGTCTTGCAGCGAGAAAGTAAGTTCAAAGTAGTCTGCGTTATCCAAACACTGTCTGCAGAGAAAAGAGTTCCAGTTCTGCGGTACAGAACAGCACTGTCGGTGGCAGAGACAAAAGAGGTCCCAGTTTCTGCGTAAAACACGGTTAAAGCCAAGAAAAGAGTTCCCATTGCTGCGTGAACACACTGCAAGAGTTAAACGGATTCCAGTTCTGCATAAACAAATCCTGCCCGTAGCCGTCGGAGGCAACCACTCCCTTTAAATGGGAGAAATCGGGAGCTGACCCCAAGCCTTCTAGTCCTATGTACTGGGGGATCGCAGTGATCTCCCTTGCAAGATTGACATCTTCCAGATGTTGTGAACTGCTCCATTCAGTTTTCCACTCCTGACCTTCTGCTGCGAGAGTTGGGGAGGACGGAAGGAATCCTGTGTTTCATAGACAGGTGCCTTTTAAAAACTACACTTAAAATGAAAAATTCCCCTTTCTTAACGCATGCATATATCTACAAACAGTTGCCAGATAAATGAAAAGGATGGTTGGACAGTTTGATTCTGAACAGTTTGTTAATAAATGACTAAGGGCACATTGCAAACCCAGACAGCTCGGAAAGGCTGCCAGAACCACGCAGTACTTTGGACCAGGAATAAACGTATACTTTAATGAAAGAGTCACCTCCCTTGAACTGGTATTAGAGTGGAGGGTTATGGCGGTGTTTTCCCCTCTTTAAAATAATGGGTAGTTAAGTCCCATGGGTTATAACAAAGCACACCTGTAATTGATGTATTTTAATCATCACTACCATAGTGGATCAAGACAAGTATGCAGTCACAGTGACCAGCAGAACAGTTCAAGAGTGCACAGGTGAAAATGACTGGTCAATACTAACACACTCTTCAACCATGTAGACAGACAGAATCAGAAATGAAGGAGAACAAGACCCAAATGATCATAATTTTGGGGATGATGGCAGTTTTGTTCTACCAGTCCTCCCCGAGCAGTTGAGGGTTGTTCGTCACCTGCTTTCATGGCTTCAAGGTAAGACCTTCCAGAGATGATGCTCAGACTTGCAAGCCTGCAACATGAACTGTGTTTTGGGGCACCCAGTGCTCTGCTTGAGCACAGAACCACTTGAGAGCCAGGGTATTCATGCTTATATCTGATCGTGAGGTCAGCAGGTCTCTGCCAGAGGCATCACCTCATCTGATTACTTGCCATACACTAAAAGCTTACGATTCTGGTGACAGGGGCTTGCATCAGTACTCTTCAGCAAATTTTCTTGGATGAGAAAGAAAAGTGTGGTGTTGAGAAGGCAGATGGAGAGTTCCATGCGAGGGAGTAGGTGTCTTGTTAAGTTGTATGGCTTAAAAACCAAACCAACAAATGGAAATGAAAGAGAAACAAAAAAAGGGAGATAAAAAAAACAAAAAAAAAGCGGATAAAAATGTGTTGAATGAAAATCTGAAAGCATTGGGTTCACCCCCATTGCTGTTTATTTTTCAGGATGTGGTTGAAAGTGTGTTTGAGTTTTCAGAGTGCGAGGGTTGTGTGTTTATTTTTCAGGATGTGGTTGAAGTGCTGGAGAAGAGGTTGTGTGTTTATTTTTCGGATGTGGTTGAAGCTGCTGGAGAAGAGGGTTGTGTGTTTATTTTTCAGGATGTGGTTGAAGTGCTGGAGAAGAGGGTTGTGTGCTATTTTTCAGGATTTGGTTGAACTGCTGGAGAAGAGGTGTGGAAGTCGGGTTTTCCCATCGCCAGATCTACCTGTTTGGCAACATGACCCTAAAGGACTTCACACCGCTCACTGTGTCCCCCTTCTTAGCCTGGACAATTCTTTTCCAGATTCCAGCTTTCACCAGTCGTTGGAATTCACAACATACAGGTCTGTGTGAAATGATGTGACTGATCTCCAGGACTTGTGTTTGCAGCTTTACTTTGAATGTGTGGTTGATGATTTGGCTCAGGTTTCAGTACAAAGCTGTTATCAACAAGAGTGTTCAGTGATTCCTTGTTTGCTTTTTTTTTTAACAGTCTTACTGATTGTTTTTTGTGTTGTAATTCATAAACAAGAAGGAACAGCTGGGATTGTAACAGAATGTAAGAGCAAAATGTAGCAACAACAGCACGAATACATCAGATGTAGAACATTAGATAAACAAAGGGTGATAGTTCTAAGAAGGTTAATGTGATAGCAATTGTTAGAAATATAAGCATGTGTTATGTATTTAGTGTCTTTGACTATGCAAGTGATTCTTTAGCGCACTATCTAAGAATACAGGGACCAGACTCTTCCACCAGGAATTTAAGACAATTATAAAAAATAAAAAAAATCATCGAGGTCATTAGAACACACACACATCACACACACCACAAACCACACCACACCACACACACACCCCGTCCTCTACCTCTCTCTTCTCTCTCTCTTTCTTTCTCCCCTCTCTCTCTCTCGCTCTCTTCCACTGCACACATCACACACAACAACACATAAACAGAGTGATCATAGTAAATCGCTTCACTACTTTTGCAAAATCTGAAACAGGTGGCATTATTTGAGAGGTATAGTCTGCTCAAAGCTTTTCACAGTACGGAAGCGGGTGCACACACAGAAGCGTGAAAAATGTCATCAGGAGCCGACAGTTCAGTCTGAGCACCCGTGTCAGAGATCTCATTTTGTTGCTGTAGGTCGGAGAGAGAGGGTGTGTAGGTGAATCTGTCTGGTACATTAGTTTGCGTTTGAACAGTATGCGTGCATGTATGTATGCTGGAAGGCAAATATTCTAGCACTGTTGTAAAACAGAAATCCAGCACTGGTTCTGAAAGGAATTGCCCGGCTGGAGGAACTGTCTTGGGTTGTGGCGATCAAGTGTTTCAGTGAAAGCAAGCAGAACACCAGCTTTCTCTTTTCCAAGAATTCTTTTAAATTTTGCATTTCAGTTACCAGTAGATTGGATGGATCAGTGTCGACTATCTTTTGCAAACTATGTACATTCATCTGTTAGTGCAGTTGTCAATCTAGCCAACCAAACGAAACACCGTCCAGCACAAGATTTTTTTTTCAAGATGTCCAGCTCTGATGTTTGAAATCAGATGAAAAGGACTGGATGAATCTCGGTGAATCAAAATCACAAATCTATTTTGATGGGACGGATGGAACGGAAGACGACAGCCTTAAATGCCGTGGAGGTTGGCTGAAGAGGTGGCATAGCAAAAGATCTACATTTCTGCGTATGCCCACAGAAAAGTCGCTAAAAATTTTGCTGCTTGTCATCTGTATAGTTGAGAAAAAAATAAAGACCCAACAAATTTGAGACTTCTCGGACTACAAACAAAGTATTTGTTTTGCATTCAAGTTAAGACTTTTTGTTATATATCAGTGAAAGTAGTAAGTGTTTTGAACGTGGTGGTGATTTGTCGATTGAGTGTAAGAACAAAATGGACATGTGATGGGCCCTGTGTTGATTATGCTGGGTTGACATGGTGGGTAGTGCTCAGAGTCTGGGGTCAGATGCTGCCAAGTTCCAGCACAGCTGTCACCCAGAGTAAAAACGCTGGCTGTTTTGAAGCCCATCGTAACACGTTATCATTTGGGTGGTCAGTGTCACTTTTACTGAAGATGAGTCGTCCTCACCCCACTGTCTGCGGATTGTTTTTCTTGTCGGCCCATACCACCTTAAGTGTGGGTGATGATGTTGTTACTCTAAAGCTATTGTTGTGCTAAGTCTGAGCAACTTAGTGCTTTCCCCCTCCCTTGTTCACATCGTTGCTGTTGGTCTGTGCTAGGACCTTACATCTGGTGATGTCTACTTTGTTAGGTCATAGAAAGATGAAAAAAGGGAAACTCTGGACAACTCTTGATAACACACACAACAACTGTGTGTGGCTTGTGACGTGTGCGTTTTTGCTTGGTAGCTTTCGTGAGCAACAGGTTAAAAACAATGCCTGTTTATCTGTGTGTTAAAAATATCTTGGTGGTGTGGACGTGATACGTGTTTGTGTTAAAAATATAGACTTGGTGGGTGTGATGTGATACGTGTGGTTGTGTGTTCAAATAACTTGTGGTGTGGACGTGATATGTGTTTGTGTGTTCAAAATAACTTGGTGGTGGGATGTGATACTTGTGTTGTGTGTTCAAAATAACTTGGTGGTGTGACTGTGATATGTGTTTGTGTGTTCAAAATAACTTGGTGTTGTCACGTGACTAACTGTTTTTGTGTTCAAATAACTTGGTGGTGGTGACGTGATACGTGTTTGTGTGTTCAAAATAACTTGGTGGTGTGACGTGATATGTGTTTGTGCATTAAAAATAACTTTGGTGTGCGATGATATGTGTTTGTGTTGTTAAAAATAACTTGGTGGTGTGAATGATGCATGTTGTGTGTGTTCAAAATAACTTGGTGTGGTGTGATGTGATTGAGTGTTTTTGTGTGTTAAGAAATTTAAAGAATACTTGGTGTGGTTTGATGTGACGTATGTTTGTGTGTTAAGAATAACTTGGTGGTGTTGAATGATGCATGTTTGTGTGTTCAAATAACTTGGTGGTGTGATGTGATGCGTGTTTGTGATGTTAAAAGAGTAACTTGGTGGTGTGACGTGACTGTGTGTTTGTGTGTTAAGAATAACTGGTGTTGTGAATGATGCGTTTTTGTGTGTTTAAGAATAACTTGGTGGTGTGATTTCGTGATGCATGTTTGTGTGTTAAGAATAACTTGGTGGTGTGACCTGATCCCCTGGCGTGTGTTTTCACTCAGACCTCAGTCATCTGTGGCCTGAGTCCTGACCATCCGGAGTGTGACCCTGACAGATTTTGTGGAAGCTTTTCAGATCAAGTCCACGGACTGCAAGTCTTTCATGTTGCATGGGTGAGGTGCGGCTTCAGTGGGTTTTGTCTTCCCTACACTGTCTGTCAGTCTGTCTGTACTAGGAGTACTCTGATGGAGGCGGGCAGTGCTTTTGGCAGGTTGTGATCCGACATGAAATAAGGAATATACATATACACATATGCTAATTCACAGTCTCTTAGAGAGTATGTATGTGTGTAAATGCATGCATGTTATTTGCATTTGCGTTATGTATGTGTCAGTGTTTTGCAGAGCTGTTTACGTTGATGAATTCAGTTTTTATTATACCAGACTCAGGTTTTTTGTTACAGTGGTGTGTATTTCGGTAGTGTGATAGAAGATGAAATTCTGGTGACCACAAAGAACACAAAGAAGAGCAGGGCTTTTGCGGATAGCAATCATTTTAAACTTGTGAGAGGACATATAGCTGTGAAAATGTGAAAACCCTGTTCAGTCTGAGGACGGATCCATTTTATGAAATTATTTGAGACAGAATTTTCCGTTTTTTCGTAAATCTGAGAAGAAAAAAAAGTTTTTTCAAAACAGTCTCTAAACAAAGATAAAGCACCATTTGCCGAAATCTAGATTTTGAGTTTGGAGTTCGTTGGAAACCGTGAGAATGTCCTATCTTAAAGAAGGTGATTCAGTTGAGGAGATCGACGCTGGCATCACTAATAAGTGGCGATGGGCTTGGCTGAACGAAATAGATGATGAAAAACGACGACAACATCGTGTTTGGTGTTTGAAAACGAACAAACCTGGTGTAGCGTTTTGCCAGAGAGGGAGACATAATCTATGTATGCAAAAAAATATTTAAAGAAGAGAAAATAAAAAAAAAAAAATAAATATGAGGGTTAGTTTCTGGAAAAAGGATGGGAAAACTACTACAGAGTTCTATTTCTTCCGTGTAATAAAATGGGTTTAGTTTTTGGAAGAAGTACAGTGGAAACTCTCTACTAAGACCTCAGAAAATGCAATAGATTTGTGATCTTGATACCTTTACTGCCCATCTATGTCCAAGGCACCAACCAAGCTGGTTTTTTTTGGGGGTAAGCTTTTTTTTTCTTTTTTTTAAAATTTAAAATGATGACTTTTTGTTCACATATAAGCAATAAATATGTGTTTCAAACAAGGCCTCAATTCCAAATTTCCTTTCACTAGAGGCCACAAAAACTGTCTGAATTTTTCAGAAACGGGTCTCCCACCTATCCCTCAGATAGATCAATGGCATCAAGATCAGATCAGATCAATAGCCTCACTGGCAGCATGAGCGCATTCTCTTTTTTGTTGTTGATCTCTTCAGTCAGATTCTGAGATTGGAGGCCGACTCTTACCTCCATGAAATGTTTGTGGAAAAAAAATAATTGAATCATTGTCATGATTGCTTCTTTCCTGTCAGCAGAATTGGAAAAGAAAAAGATCAGGGGGTACTCTTAGATTGCTACGTTTCGCTGCCTGTCAACAGAAGTAGTCGCCCGTATCTCTTGAAGAGTACACAATTTTCAGTTTCAAACAAAGTTGCAGGAAAAAGATCGTACTTGTCAGTGAAAAGTAACTGCGTGTTCATAGACACTCTGGGAAATCCATTGTGTGTTACAAGAAAGACTGGGGATGAGGTGCAGTAAATAGCTTAGGTATTGTGTGTGAATTTGTGTGTGAACAGAATATTGTCGAAGGAGGTGTGCGGGTGTGACATAGAAAGCCATGGTTGATGTAAAAGTTGTGTTTGAGAGAGAGAGATAAGTATATGTGTTGTGCCTTTTCTGTACATGTGCAAGGCTGAATGTATGGCTTTCTGTGTATGTTTATCTAGCATGCCTGTTTGTCATGTTGCTATTTCAGACTGCAGGAGTCAAGACTGAATCTTGCATTATGCAGAGAAGTGATTGTGCTGACAATGCACAAGAACACTTTTTACTTATGATGACTTTATTTTCATTGTTTGAAAATGAGTTTTTGTGGATGGTTGTAGTCGAACAGTTAGAATATATACTGAAGGGTTGATGGTCGTCAGTTTTGAACCACAAAAGGGTAGGAGTTTAAAGTCCTATAGACAGATCTGTGTTAATGACTAGATACCCGATTCAGATCAGGTAGGGTCAAAGGTAGCAGAATTAGAGGGAAGCCTTTATGCAAATATATGCTGAAGTGTTATCAGTTCACAGCTTCTTTGGCTGTTCATAAGGTTACAGATTTTAAAAAAAAATCTTATTGTTTGATCATGTGTGATAACGCACACACACACTCACACACACACACACACACACACACACACACACACACACACACACACACACACACACACACCACCTGCAACATTGGCCACACTACAGGGCAGTCATTGTAGTTAGTCAGCCCAGCAAACTGAAGTTAAAGAAGCTGTTGAACACAACCACAGCAAAGACAGAAGAGATCCTAGTGAAAGATGAGGCAGGATTCAGGCTGGAAAGGAGCACATGGGAACAAATAATGACATCCGACCGCTGACAGAGAAGCACCTTCTACATCATCTCTACCACGCCTTCATCAACTTCAAAGGAAACCTTGACCAGGTGTAGCCTGAAAGTTGCAACAGGCGATGAGGAGATCCACTTCTACCCTGTTATATGCAAATGAGGTCACAGGACTGTGGAGAAATCTGGCCGTCGTCAAAGCATCTGTTGTGTTCCCCCCCCCCCCTTCCTGGTTTAAATGCCTGTACTGTCAGCTTGTATTCCCGAGGTATGAACATGTCCAGCAGTGATGCTCAGGAGCTAGGAGAAGGGAAGTTTTCTTTGCCTACTGAATGTTGAGGGTCCTCGTATCCTGCCCATTGTTAGTGAAAGAATCATGAAGTAGATCTGTATTATTCATATGCTCATTGCAAAAGAAGCTACTCTTTGTATGCTCAGAGTTGCTTTTCTTGTCTCTCTTGCTTCAGTCTGCAAGAATTACAGACCACACTTTGTTATGCTTCTATGCCCCTTGTTTGTTTTTTTTTATTCCATGAAGGTGTGATTACTCTCCTCACTTCTTTAGAATATGGAACACTGACAGTAACATATGATAATGATTCCCAGTTAACACCAGTGGACCTGTGTGACAGGTGTGTCTATCCTGGAGCTCTGTCTGATCATTGCCATGAAACATCTCACAGAGATCTATGAAGGCGAGCCCTTCAACTTCGAAATGGGTCTACAGTGGTAAGTGACATGCTTTTGGTGTTGTTGTTGTTGTTTTGTTTCTTTGGTTTCGTTTCCTTTTGTGTTTTCTGTTTTTCTCTCATTCATTCCAGTGAGAAAAAGGTCGCAGAATGAGAGGAGATCTTTTCTGCATTTGCTTTGAAAAGTTTAGCTGCCAGCTGTGACTAATTTGCAGCAATATTTCCTGGTTTCAAACCTTCATGTAGCGATCTTACTGTTTCCTCAGTAACTTAATTTTGAAAGAAAGGAAAATGGAAATGTAATGAAAAATGTTAAAGAAGGAGGGTTCAGGTTTGTAATAGCCAGTTTGACGACAGCATTTTCTTTGCACCTGCCTTCCAATATTAAGGAAGGTTCAGGTTTGTAACAGCCAGTTTGACTACAGCATTTTCTGTGTGCCTGCCTTCAAATATTAAAGAAAGAAGGTTCAGGTTTGTTACAGCCAGTTTTGATGACAGCATTTTCTGTGTGCCTGCCTTCAAATATTAAAGAAGGAAGGTTCACATTTGTAACAGCCAGTTTGACCGCATCATTTTCTGTGCGCCTGCCTTCAAAGGTTGTTAACTGTGTGGGAGAGATGCTGTGTCTACTTGAGCCATCACCTCTTGTCCCTTGCCGGATGACTAACCTAGCTTCCCAAAGGTTTACAGCCATAGTTGGTACATACTTATTATTGTAAACCAGGCTAGTTTACACACACACACACACACACACAGACACACACACAGACACACACACACACACATATATATATAAACAACACACACACACACACACACACACACACACACACACACACACACACACACGTATACAAACACGCACACACACACACACTCTCTCTCTCTCTCTCTCTCTCTCTCTCTCTCTCTCTCTCTCTCTCTCCATGAAGTCTGACAATAATTATTAGTTTTTTCTCTCAACTGATCTCCATGATCCATGGTCTTGTTTGAACAGATCACTGTGTACAGATCACTGTGTTGCAATGATTAACAGATCAGTTTCTTAACACTATCAACAGACCCTCGTTCTGCTCTGCGTGCCAGTGAACACTGCAGTCGCAGCACTGAAGATCCCTCAGGACACCTGATCTTGACCATATCTGATTAATTTTCCTTAAAACCCTAAATCCAACTGTGACTTTATTTTTGTTTATTTTTGTACAGTAAAATAGAGCTATCTTTCATCTTCTTGATGATAAATTATTAAAGTCAGAATAAATATTTTGTTGTTGTTTGAGTTGAAAATGAGATACTTCAAACAAGGAGCACTGATTTGGTGCTTGAAGACGCCAACGGGTTGGTTGCTTTCTCTTCAAATGAACTAATGAAATCGGCTGTTAGTAGCCTGCTGACTGGTATGATATGACCTAAGAAGGACTGTATCAGTTTTTTTTTTTTTTCCCTTTTCTTTCTCACAGAACTGGCCATTTGTAAGGGGTAGTAAAAAAAAAAGTCACTTAGAAAAGCTGTTAGGAGTAAGAACATGAAACTTTCAGAACTGCTTAGAAACATGTTGAGTTAGTTCAGGTGAAAGTATCAAATTTTCTTCCTCCATCTTTCATCTTCTAGAGTCAGGCAGAAAAATATCGTTTTTTTTTTTCATCCAAAACTGACACAGGTAGATGTCGTATCTTTGTGTCTTTGGAACAGTCTGTTCATTCACAAAATAATCAGAGAAATGTCGAAATGTGATTTTTGATTCATATCATAGCTGTAGGGCACTTTATGATCCACTAACATTCACACCAACACAAGTAAGGAAAAAAGAAGAAACTAAACACCTACACCATCACACTGTGTACACACTGGCTTGCTTGACATATCCATGTCGTTAGAGGATGAGGCTCAGGTGAAGAGGCAGAAGAAAAGCTTCTTCCACAACTTCATGGTCTTGTGGTCTAGTGGACTGTAGATCAGCTGGTCACTTTTGTCCACCTGTCAGACGTTGGATATCCATGCATGCACGCACATACACACACGAACCTGACGTCTTTCCTCCGCACACAACAACTGCATCCACTCCATACACATAAGGCACAAACAAAGGTCAATTTTGATTCATCCCCTCCTTAATCTTTTAAAATCCCATGGGGGTTCTTTACTCTGGCATCAATCAGAGCTTATATATTTTCATAATCTGTGATTCTTTCAGCTGATGCAACCAATCAGCTTTGAAAGTCACTATTGCAGGTTTACTCACTGCAAGTGTCCACGCACACTCTCTGTGGTGTCCGGAACTGGCTTCCTCTGTGCGGGGATCCCATATTGCCCACTACTTATCACATCTACTGGTTGGCGACAACCTGGATCTTCCCGCGGATCGGAACTTGGCCCGGGAACGCGCGCAGCCCCCGGCCATCCACCTTAGTGCCCGATCTCCAGTCTCTTCTTTCCCCTACCGCACACGGGGAGTCAGCCCAGCTATAACAAACTGGATAAACACGAGTTCAAAACACTGCCAGCCAGTTAGCAGTCATGTTACACTTTAACATTTTTGAACTCTTCAATTTTTTTCAAACATAGTTTTGGTTCCGACAATAAACCA
This sequence comes from Conus betulinus, assembly GCA_016801955.1. Classification (NCBI taxonomy): domain Eukaryota; kingdom Metazoa; phylum Mollusca; class Gastropoda; order Neogastropoda; family Conidae; genus Conus; species Conus betulinus. The sequence continues at coordinate 25,246 of JADBJO010010079.1, forward strand.
TTGAAAACAAAATGGAGAATCATCTAGATTCTCACAATATAAAATTAGATACTTACGGCTTGAATACCGGTCATTCAACTACAATTCACATACTTCTGCATGTGTTAGGCCTCTGCCTTTATCAGTGGGCACAGTCCGCCTCTTCTTCATCTAATCATCTGTTCCATTCTCAGAGTGCGCACCGATACAGGTCAACGCCTGTTTATATTCAGATTGTGTGAACAGTGTTAAAAATTTCACTTAAACCCTGGGCCACGCTCAGTCAGTACTCTCCCTTGTGTGTCACACGACTAACCTATAGTGTAACGCACGAATCAATAATCTTTTTCTTAATCTGTACTGTCTCATGTAATCGCGTAGCATACGAAATATCGCTCCGCATTACATGACACCACCCCAGTCATGTTCTGAATGTAATCTGGACAGCCAGGGGTATCCTGAACTGCTCACAGCTTATGTTCACATCCGTCAAGGTGTGGGGATTGACCTTGGTGGTGATGACATGGACTGGCTTCCTCTCCATCCACTGCAGAACAGTTACCACACCAGATACAACAGCACAATGAATCATTATCTATCTAAAAGATGTTTTTCTTTTACTCGCCATTGCTTTTTCCTGAAAATATAGAAATATGTCATAACCATCATTGTGTCATTACTTTCAAAAGTGTGTGCGTGTGTGTGTGTGTACGCGCATGATGATGTGTACACATGTGTGTGAATATGATGGAAAAAAAACAAACAATGATAGGATGATTACATATTGAATTATACACACTTTGTCAGAAAGTCTGGACATGACCATGTGGTGGCAGACGATGAGTTTTCAGCTGAAAAAAAAAACTGGAGGGGGGCGTGGCATTCTTGTGATGTGAGGAACCCATGTTTGCCAGTAAAAGATGGCACAGCAGGAACGAATAAAAACTCTTGATGCCAGTCTTGCATTATGAACCGCACAAACTCTTCCCCTGTCACGTCCGGCAAACGCTCTCCTCAATGCTCAGCCTGTGCCACGCTATCGCTATCACCTCCACCCCTCTCCCTGTCACCCACCTCAGCTGACAGTGCAGCCACATCGAGTTCTTAATCTAAACTTCTCTCACCCCACTTTCAACAAAATCCTCATTACTGTTGTCAAAGTCTTCTCAGTGTCCGATTCTTCATTTTGAAGTAATTTTAACACTTGTAACGGCATGAAATACTGACTATGACTACTTCTGTCCTAGTTGTGCTGCCCCCTGTAGTCCTGGGTTGAGATGCCATTGTTGACACGCATTGAACACATGGACAGTGACTTTCAAAAACCTTCTGAGGTGCACTTGCTCAGCCAAAATTTCAGCAACCATTGGTTGTTTTGGAAAGGGGAAAGGTCAATGAATATTCTGATTAGATTATCACGTCATCTGCGAGGTGTGTGCCACTCCACAAAGTGTACAAAAGCCCCGATGAGAGCCCTTCGTCTGAAACACGTGTGCGAGTTGGGGCCCTGATCGGGGCTCTTTGTCTGAAACATGTGTGCAAGTTGGGGCCCCGATCGGGGCTCTTTGTCTGAAATGTGTGCCAGTTGGGGCCCCCATCGGGGCTCTTTGTCTGAAACGTGTGTGCGTGTTGGGGCCCCAATTGGGGTTCTTCATCCCGAGAGAGCTAACTGGATGATCTTTCTTCAAAGATGGGATGTCATACTTGCAAAAATGCTGGTCACTGGTGCTCTGCAGAGATCAAGTGCTGCTGAGCTTGGAACTGTGTAAAATGGGCAGTGATGACAATTTCAGCAATCTCTGTGTCCAAAAATACAATGAATTATGAATAGTTTGGCCATGCAAAATGAAATTTTGACTTAAAAATCGAGAGTTTGATTTCAGTGAAGTAACCACAGTAATTTCAATGAATTAACCTCAGATTCATTTCCGTCTTATGAAAACTCTTTCACTGTTACTTACTTGCACAGATCTGAATAGGTTCCAGAGCATGTGAAGTGTTCTTCTCCCTCCTGGGGATGGTTTATACATAACCTGAGTTTGAAGTGCAAACGAAAAGAATCAAGACCTAAGACAAGTATCACCAAAGTTTGTACCATGTGCATCAGGTACATGCAGTCAGCCGAAAACTTTGAACTGTTTCACAAGTGGTAGCAGACTTGGTGCAGCATGGCTACCTTTCTTAAACTGACATTATAGTTCAGACTTTTTTTTTTCTTTTCTTTTAAATTTTTTTTCTTTAAGAATATCAAAAGTTTCAAATTTTGTTGGACAGAGTACCTGAAGTTTGCCAAGCGACATTCCACAGTTCAAGTGTTTGAGAAAGCAGTGGTGCTAAAGGTGAGAAGTGCTGCCTCTGTCTGAAACTCCGGTTCTGTTCCTGTTGATTCTGTTACTATGTGTGAAATGTACCTTTTTTTATGTAACAGTCTACTGTTGTTTATGTGTGTGCATGTTCTTGTTGTTTTTGAAACATGCTTCTAATCTCAACATGATCTCTTGCAAATAGTCCGCCAGCGCCCGGTAAAAAACGTGGCAACAATGGGCGCCGCCATGTTTCTCGTAGAAAAGGAAGTCTCGCGAGAACGTGACTTCCTTCTTCCTGTAGCCATTTACTTCCGTTTGCAAAAAAAACCGCGAGTCGATACGTGCCTGTTCTCGAGTTTCTCGAGTTTCGAATTTTTAAAGTTTTGAGGTCGAAATGCTTTTTTTTCACCGTGGCTAACCTTGATTTCTGCCGTTCTATAATGAGATTTAGTGATGGAGATACTGTGTTTGTAGGATTTACGGCATAAGACTTAGTGAAAGTGCTGGGTAATGAAGCTTAGAGTGACCTAGATTTCGACTGGGATGAAGTTCCAGGTATGATGAACAACAATTCGGAAGAAAGTTCTGAAGAAGATTTTTTTTTTTTTCCCGAGTAAATGGCTCATGTGACATTCTTCAAACTTACGATATAGCAACATATATATTCGTAGGAATTTTTAAAAATTATTTTCATTTCGTTATTTCCTTTCCTCTCTTTTAAATTAATTTTTTAATTGGGTAACCATGTTCAAATTACGGTTTTTTTCTTCTTTAAGGAATATCTTAGAAAGTACTTGGCCAATTTATGAGCAGTTTGGATGATCTTGTGACAAATTGAAGCTTCTTTCCATATGTAAGTGATGTAATGCTGAAAATCGATTAAAACAACAATTAAAAACAGTTAGTTTGCTGTCATTTCTTATACATAAGTGGATTTTAATGACATTTGGTATATAGAAGGGTTGTCACACACAAATTGCACTTCTATACAGTGTTTCAAAATTTGACCGTTAAAAGCGGTTATTCTTGACATATTGTCCGATTTGGATGAAATTTGGTATGTACACTTGTATTCGAGATAAACTGGGAGTACTTTTATATGCTTTGCATCTTGTTTTTCTTTACCCCTGTGATGTCTGGATATATTTCGTTAGTTTTGTTCAGGGCTTGGATGGGAAGAAAACTGTAACTATTGGGGCTTCAGTAATTCAGTCTTGTGTGTATGTGTGTGTGTGGTGTGTGTGTATGTGTGGTGTATGTGTGTGTGTGTGTGTGTGTGTGTGTGTGTGTGTGTGTGTGTGTGTGTGTGTGTGTGTGTGTGTGTGTGTGTGTGTGTGTGTGTGTGTGTGTGTGTGTGTGTGTGTGTGTGTGTGTGTGTGTGCCCCCTCCATCATCCAGGCCTTTGAGCACCTGCAGTCACTGGAGCTGGTGCGGCCCATGGTGGGAGGCCAGAGTCGGGTGCAGAAGGAGTACCGGTTGATGACCCTGCTTCTCCACCCAACCCAGATTCTGGACACGCTGCAGAAGTACCCTAACTGTCCCACTGAGGTCAAGCACTGGGCTGCCAGCTCTTTAGCATAGCGCGCGTGTGTGTGTGCCAGAGTGTGCGTGCTTGTTGGTGAAGTTGTCAAGTATGCATGCCATTTGTGTGATGCTGTCCTAGTTACACTGCTGGTGGTGTCTGAATTAATGTGATGAGTGTTGCTTGACGGTAGCAACGTTTACCAGTGAGCTCTGCTGTCATGAAATAGGGGCTGGTACACCCATGACTCTCGGAGGTTCTGTCGCGTTGCATTTTCATTAAACGATTATGGTAAATTGTTGCTGAATATGTGTACTGCTGTGGATATGTGCCTGCTCAATGAATTGTGGTAACCTTGAAAGTTTTATACGTGGCATATAGTAGTTGTATTGTTAATTTCTTTCAGTGACGTCTCATGAATTATTTGTGTTTGACTGATTCATGTGAGTGAAAGTGTGTAAATGTATTGAGTCGGAACATACGCTTTTCAGATTTCATGCCAGTCATGAAGACAATAACCCCAATACCAATTAGTTGATTGTAGAAAAGTTCGTAGGGAATGATGATTGTATCGATGCATTTTGTAATGTAATGATGCTTGCAATCAGTTTTGTTGACCTTGCTGTGAAAAAGCTCTGCATTACTGCAAGATCTGTGAAAATGGCACTGATGAATGCATGAAAAGAAAACGGGAGGGGGGCGTATGGAAAGTGATAAATTCCAGATTGGATCGAGTCAAAGTGTGGAGTCTGTAGAATGTGTGTTTGTGTATGTTGCTGAATAAATGTTTACATCCACATGATGTTGAAGGTCATTGTGAGTATTGTTATACCAGACGTTATCATTTACTAAAGATGAAAAGGACGTGGTTTGATGAAACACTAACATCAAACACGCCATGCTCTGTAAACAGTCACATACAGTTTTGGTACACAGAGAAAATGATTTCTACTAGCCTCGATCAGCCTACAAACAGTATGAATATGAATACTTGGTTTGAACATTTTAAAACAATTCTAACAAAAGACACAAGTATTGATAGTATGTCACCATGTGAACATAATTAGAAATGGTGTCTTTCGTTTGTCTAGTCTCTAGAGAAGAATTTTTGTTTGCCACTGTGGAAAATTCAGCATTATAAATCTTTTTCTGTTTGGTCGTATTGTTGAAATGTTCTTAAAGTGCTGGTGTAAATGTAATCCTATCTTGAGTTTCTTGGTAACCTTGTTTTTTTTGTGTGTTTTTTTTAATTTATATAACTTTCCATGTTCTTAAAGTGCTGGTGTAAATGTAATCCTATTTTGAATTTCTTGGTAACCCTGTTTTTTTTTTTTGTTTTTTTTTTTTTTTTTAATTTATTTAACTTTCCATGTTCTTAAAGTGCTGGTGTAAATGTAATCCTATCTTGAATTTCTTGGTAACCTTGGTCTTTCTTTTTCTTTTTTTTTTTTTTTAATAACTTTCCATGTTCTTAAAGTGCTGATGTAAATGTAATCCTATCTTGAATTTCTTGGTAACCATGGGTTTTTTTTTTTCAACTTTCCATTTAATAAACAAATTCATCTTGTAACTGGGCAGAACCCATAATTACACCCTTCTAATCGAAAGTAAATGTGAACAACCAAGTACCTATCAAGGCATTTTGCTTTGTAATGTTTCTAGAACGTTATGTTGCACTATCAATACCTGTTGATAACAGGAATTGGTACAGGAAAATAATCTTATGGGAGAATACCAAGCAGGACTCAAATACAGTTACACTGCTGCAGACCATTTGTTTACTCTGAAGAGTTTTTTTTTCTTATTCAAAAACAACTTTGTTTCAGTCATAAACTTATATGTTGCTTTCATTGATTTTTTGAAGAAACTTTTTTGTTGCTTTCATTGATTTTGGAAGGAAACTGGATTTTATAAACATAAGCAATTTATGGCCGCTCCTGTTGCAAAAATGGTATCCATGGTAGATTGTTAAAATGTATTTTGCGTATGCATTAGTATGAAATCTAGAGTAAGACATGGAGGGAAATTGGCGTCTTTTATTTTGTGCAATAGTGGTGATAAACAAGCTGGGGGTGTGTGGCCCACTCCCATTTTCCTTGTTTATCCATGAACTAACCTCTGAATTTATTACTTGTCATAGACATGGAGCCCTAGATACAAGTGCCTAGAAATATCTTGAATGGAAGATCCCTTTTGTACGTCATGAGTTTATCAAACTGTCAGCGAAATGGTGACCACTAAACTAAAGCTGTTTTAATTCAATTAAGCACCCCCCCCCCCCCCCCCCTCCCCAAGAATGGATTATTAGCTGTCATTCAAAAACCAACAAAACCAACCAAATATTGGTTGCGGAGCTCCATTTAGCTTTGTCTCATGCTAAGTGTCAAATATATTTATCGTGGAATTGAGGTCATCGATCAAATTGACCTTACTGACTAGTTATCTGAACACTAAAGCATATTTCTAAACCCAACTCCACCCCTACAACACCAGCTCATGCATTCTTTGATCGATCCAAGTTTACCTCTTACTAAACAGCGGTGTCAACCACACGTAAGGTCTGTCACAATACCCTCATTGTCCTAGCAATGTGTGTGCATTTGAATCCTCTGTGCACATGATGGAGTCGGTTTTATTAACTTTCCCCCAACAAACACCACCTTCAGAGAATATAATGGACCTGTAGGGAAAGTCTTCCTACAGTCTGCCTTGTCCTTTTCATCCTGTCACGATTCCAATCCGTGCGACAGAAACTGGACTCTGCGCGTTTGTTTTTCCCATTTGGCACACGGCTTAAACAAATTTGCACCATTCAGTTTAACCTTCTATCTGTCTATATATCTGTCTAATTATCTCTGTCTGTCTGTGTATCTAAAAATCTGCTTATTCTTAAACATCCAATCTCACAATAGTACCATTTAGACAGGTTAGTTATTGAGTCATTGGTGCCAGTTTGCAAATCAGTTGTTAGGTTACATTTACAGAGAATAAAAGAATCAATGCCAAAAGTTCTGATCGATGACGCAAACAATATTTACAGAGAATAAGAATCAATGCCAAAAGTTCTGATGATGCAAGCAACATTTACAGAGAATAAGAATCAATGCCAAAGTTCTGATGATGCAAGCAACATTTACAGAGAATAAGAATCAATGCCAAAAGTTCTGATGACACAAACAACATTTACAGAGAATAAGAATCGATGCCAAAAAAGTTCTGATGATGCAAGCAACATTTACAGAGAATAAGAATCAATGCCAAAGTTCTGATGATGCAAGCAACATTTACAGAGAATAAGAATCAATGCCAAAAGTTCTGATGACACAAACAACATTTCCAGATACAGAACGAAATGAAAGAGAGGAGGGATAGGATACAGAACGAAACGAAAGAGAGGGGAGGGGGTCAAATGCAGGCGGGTAAGAAACAGGGCTATGACCATACTACATTTTTACAGGAATTGGGTGTGTGTGTGTGTGTGTGTGTGTGTGTGTGTGTGTGTGAGACATGTGTTGGGTGTGTCTGTTCTTTGTGTGTGTATCTGTGTGTGTGGCATGTGTATATGTCTATGAGTGTGTGTGTGTGTTCCAAATAGTTGGCATGATTGAGGGAAATATGTCGATGTCGAGGTAATTTGTTTTACAGAATGATTCGAATTCATGGACAACTATGGTTTACATGTAAACAATGAGTGTCTTAACATTTTTATTGAACAATAAGTACATTTAATATTTTTAAGGTTACCCAATTTCGATAAGTACAGTTTGTACGTCTTTGCAAGCAAGAAATAGATGTTACTAATTCCACAACTAATGCAAAAAGACTAAATCCATATTTTAAGATATATGTCGTTACCTTAGTTGACCATGAGAGCAAAAGTAGAATTACTAGGCTGTGAAACAAATCAAATAAGAAGAAATCACAAATAGACTCAGCGCGTTTCGTCTTCTTTAGGCAGGGCAGTTAGCATTGAAAACGACAAAAACATGTTCATTGTCAATGGCATTCATTGTGTTGAATGGTATTTTTCTTGATACCAAAACTTAATCTGAAACACAACAAGAACAGCAACAACATCAACAACAAAAAGCAGACGCATCAAAACTCACACAAACACACACACACACACACACACACACTCGAGGCGCATAAAGGAGGACAATCCCTGTCTCCTTTAGGACACGATGTGTCCCTCTCTGCGCAGAGTTGTTTTATTTCCCTGCCGGCGATATGACTTGGTGAGCAGATGGGCACCCACACACATGTGAAACAGTGTCCACGGCGTGAGATGGCACGGTCTGAAATGTCACGGTTTAGAGCGGCGTGTTCAGAAATGGCATGGTCTTACAAACGGTGAGGTCTGAAAGCACTTGGTCTTAATATGGACACCCAAGAGCATGTGAAAATGGCATGGTCCTAGTCCATGGCATGTGAATAGGCACGGTCTGAAATGGCACAGGCTGAATTTGCAGTCTGAAATGGCACGGTATGAATAGGCAAAGTCTGAAATGGACCGCTGAAGTGGCACCGCCTGAAATGGAGGAGCCTGAAAATGCGGTCTAAAATGGCGCTATGTGAAATGGCACGGGAAATAACATTAGCCACAAGAGGACAGAAACATGGGAGAATGGGAGGTCTGAAATGGAAGGAGGAGGATCGTGACGATGCCTGGGACTGTTTGAGTGAGTTTGAAGAGGAAGGAAGAAATGGATGTCACGGTGAGACAGATTGTCTGAGAGAGAGAGACAGACAGGCAGTGAGTCTGAACAATCTTTATTTCTTCAGGCCCCCAGCCCCTAGAAATGAGGTCAAGTGAACACGTACCTAAAAGACACATACATCACAACCAATCAGCTTTCTGCGTGAGACACAACCTGTAGTGAACGGTCCGAATCTGCAAGGTCTGAAATGGCCACATTAAATAGAAATCTGAAGCTTCCTAAGGTATTGAAAACAGCACAGAATGAAGTGGCATGCGTATGGAATCTGCAAGGTCTGAAATGGACGATAGAGAATTGTGTAGATCCAATTCTGTACGGTTGTGTGTGGCACCCAAGCATGCATGCCTGTACCTGTATGGTCTGAAATGGCGCCAGTATGTGTATGTATAGTGTGAAATGGCAGAGAGAGAGTTGCAGGTCTGAGTGCGTGTGCACGGTGTGTGTGTGTGTCTGAAATGGTGCTGTGTGTGTGGCGCGCGCCATGCCCGCCCGCCTGTATATAAGTGTGTGGGAAAAGAGGGAGAGTCCAGGGAGTGTGCACGTGTGTGTGTGCGCGCGTGTGTGCGTGCGTTTGTGTGTGTGTGTGTGAGGTGTAAGGCCTAATGGAGTCACTGTAAGACAGTGATAGTCTGATGAGAGAGAGAGACTTCAGACAGACAGAGAGTGACCTTCAATGAATCAATCATTATTTCTTCAGGCCCCCATCTCTCCCCTAGAAATGAGATCAAATGAAGACACTATCTTCCCTCTTTGTTTTATTCTTCTCTAATCTCTCTCGTCATTATACCTCAAGATGTTACTGAGGTAAACACAAAGCGAAGCAGCATTGCCGTTGCAGCAGGCAATAAAACACAAAGGCTGATTTTCACACCGCCTGATCAATAGAAGATGGACATCCAGCTGATAATCACCGCCTGAAAATCAGGGCCAGATGAACATCCAGACTGCTGATCCAATCATCGCCTGATCAGGGGCAAGAGAGAGACATCCAGCTGATCAACCACCGCCTGATCAGGGGCAAGATGGACATCCAGCTGATCCAATCACCGCCTGATCAGTGGCAAGATGAACATCCAGACTGCTGATCCAATCACCGCCTGATGTGTGGGGCAAGATGAACATCCAGACTGCTGATCCAATGCACGCCTGATCAGGGGCAAGATGAACATCCAGCTGTGTCAATCGCGCGCCTGATCAGGGGCAAGATGAACATCCAGCTGATCCAATCACCGCCTGATCAGGGGCAAGATGTGACGTCCAGTGTGCAATCATGCCTGATGCGTGTGCAGATGTGTGAGCGTGCGACTGTGATCCAATGTGTGTGTCAAGGGGTAAAGCAGTAACTGTCACATCCAGCTGATCCAATCACCGCCTGATCAGGGGACAAGATGAACATCCAGCTTCACATCACCGCCTGATCAGGGGCAAGATGAACATCCAGCTGATTCAATCACCGCCTGATCAGGGGCAAGATGAACATCCGTCAGCTGATCCAATCACCGCCTGATCAGGGGCAAGATAAACATCCAGGCTGAGATCAGCATCACCGCCTGATCAGGGCAAGATAAAACATCCAGCTGATCTGATCAATCGCCGCCTGATCAGGGGCAAGATGAACATCCAGACAGCTGATCCAATCACCGCCTGATCAGGGGCAAGATGAACATCCACTGCTGATCCAATCACCGCCTGATCAGGGGCAAGATGAACATCCAGCTGATCCAATCACCGCCTGATCAGGGGCAAGATGAACATCCATCCAGCTGATCCAATCACCGCCTGATCAGGGGCAAGATGAACATCCAGACTGCTGATCCAATCACCGCCTGATCAGGGGCAAGATGAACATCCAGACTGCTGATCCAATCGCCGCCTGATCAGGGGCAAGATGAACATCCAGACTGCTGATCCAATCACCGCCTGATCAAGGGCAAGATGGACATCCAGACTGCTGATCCAACCATCGCCTGATCAGGGGCAAGATGGACATCCATCCACTGCTGATCCAATCACCGCCTGATCAGGGGCAAGATGGACATCCAGACTGCTGATCCATCACCGCCTGATCAGGGGCAAGATGGACATCCAGACTGCTGATCCAATCACCGACTGATCAGGGGCAAGATGAACATCCAGCTTGCCCTGAAGAACAAAATTGACCAGAGACCAGTCCCCAAGACGGCTGAACATTGCTCGCCTATTTAACAGCAGAGACATCCCGCAAGAAAAGACCCAGGAATGTCTGTCGAACATCGACTTCACTTGAGAAGACACTGGCGAGGAATGGAAAGCCATCAAAGAATCCCTGCACAACGCTGCAGCTGACGCCTTGGGCTTTGCTGAACACAAAACATAGAGATGGAAACGACCCAGAGATCAATAAGCTCATAGACATGCTGGGTCCACAAGACCCCAGAGATCACCTCACTGGCAAGACCTGCAAGAAGAAGAAACAGCAGAAGTACCAACGAGCAAGCAGCTCATCCGAAAGAAGCTTCGGTAGATGAAGAACGATTGGTGGGGAAAGAAAACAGAGTCTGTAAGCTGCAGTTGACATCAACGACATGGACACATTTCACGAAGGCCTTCGCACCATCCGTGGACCAAAGACTCCTGGGTCAACTCCCATTCGTGCTTCTGACCAGACCACACTGCTGACAGATAGCGCTGACATCCTTGCACGCTGGGCTGAGCACTTCAATGCTCTCTTGAACAGAGACTCGTCAGTACATGAGTAGGGTCAAATTCAGCGACTGTGTTTTTTGTGGCGTTTTGTGTTGCAAGGGAGATAAAACTAAACTGCACGGTTTTCATTTTGTTTGTTGCTGTTGCTCGTTTTAGGGAGTGTTTTTCAGAAAAGAAAACCGTATTTACCTTCATTTCGTTATTTCATTTTTTTTTTTTTTTAGATTTCAAAAATACAATGCATGATTTTCTTTTTCATTTGCAGTGTGTTGATGATACGCCCATAGTGGTTGAGTTATTCAAGTTTCTCTCTTTTTTTTTATCAATGTTGTTTTTTCTTTCTTGTTTTCAATACCGAATTCGATATCTATAGAGATGGCGATTCTTGCAAAAATGTTCATTGAAATAAAAGAATACTTGTTTAAAAAAAAAAAAAAAATCAATGACAGTGGACGGAGGAGAGATGCTAGAGAGAGGAGGGTGGGGTGAAGGGGAAGGAGGGTGTCAGTGTGTCAGGCTTTGATTTCAGAGGCCATTTCACCATGGTGTCTGCATGTCGCAAAGGTCTGTCGCTAAAGCGAAAAAAAAAAAAAAAAAAAAAAAGAAAGAATTAGAAACGTAGTTATAGACTCAGAATCAAAAACTTACTTGGAGAATATTTCGACAGGGTCGCCCTGTCTTCTTCCGCTCACTGTTGCTGTTGTGGCAGTGAGGCCTGGTGGGACGTCTGGTGTTAACGGGTTGTGATCTGATTGTAGATGGGGGGGGGGGGGGTGGGGGGGGGGGGGGGGGGGGGGGGGGGGGGGGGGGGGAGTTCAAAGCCTCTCTGTTCATGCGTCTGGTCTTAACTTCGATGGCTTCTTTTTTAACTTTTCCTTTTGTGAGGAAGGCCTCTGTAGATAATTTTTTTTTTTTTTTTTTTTTTTTTTTTTTTTTGGGGGGGGCTGAAACTGTCGTTTTGGTTGTTTTTTCTGTGCTCGTTTGTGGGAAAGAATCAGAGGATGAGAGAGTTTTTTTTTTTTTTTTTTTTTTTAATCTGAGTTTTTTCCTGTGACTAAAGTACTGTGGAAACGTGGGGAAAATCAATGTAGTCTACAAATATACATATCTTACACAAAAGGATCTGGAAAAATACTGATTGTATCAACCGTAATTACGACTTACCTTGCTTGTAACAGCTGGCCCAAAACCCAAGGAGTTTAGAAAAAAGAAATACTAGTTACAACGCAATAGATACGCGACAACAGATTCTGAACATTCGTTTCTACTAGTCCAGACAACTCTCTGATTTTGGATCTCAGAAATTCGCTAAAAGGTTGGGAATGGGCAAACCAGTTTCAAGTCAACATGGTAATGACATGTGACAAATATTCAACACAAAAGGCTTTGGGAGGCCTTGGGAATCATCTTAGGATACTCACAGACATGCAAAGGATAATTTTGTTTGTGGATTCATGTGGGCCGAACAGAAATGATGTAGATTTTGATGACGTTCTCAAACAAAATACTGCTGGGTTCGGTAAAGAAAATGTTGCAAAAGGTGGAGAATTTATTCTGGTCCTTCGCCCTACCAAAGACAATCACAATCATAAACAGGAATAATCCTAATGTAAGAAATGCCACAAGATTCATCAAGAATGAGCCCATGTCATCAGGCCAAACTGGGCGTCTTTTTCCTCGCAGTCTCAGACACTGTTGTCTTTGTATAGAGGACGTAGATATCAAGTCTGGTTACATACAACAGACCATTCAGCTGTTTTATTGGAATCGAAATTTAGCGAAGATACAAAACACAACCTCTTTTGTCAGTTTTTTATTCAGCCCATTTTAGAAATAAAGCATTTCAGACCAGATTAATGGTAACATTAAAAAAAAAATTGTGAAAACATAACATTATGACTAAGATGAGGATTAGAGTTGCTGACATTGTCGCGCATAGATCCCGTTATATAAATAACAAGGAAAATATTCATGTGTCATGTTCACTATGCAAGAATTCAGGGAGTGATGAAGAACTTTCTTTCTTTCTTTTTTTTTTCTGTCTGTCTGTCTGTCTGTCTGTCTTTCCTTTCCAACTTATAACAATTTACGAATTAAATTCATTCCTCGATTTTTTTTTTTTGTGAAAGTCCATTGCATTGTTGTGTTCATGGTGTATCAAAAGACGGTATTGAAAATTGCTTGCATATGCCTGTATCAAGTCTTTAAAAAGGGTACTCTTTTACTCAAGGTTGTAATAAATATAGTAAGAAACGAATTAATGCTCACCCTGTCGGTCTCACATTAAAATCACAAACTAACGCTCAGCTGTCAGTGTCATGATGGTTTTCAGTTTGCGTTTTAGGTGTATTATTATATCTCCCTTCAGAAGGGGGCATGATCACAATGAATCTTTCTCTCTCTCTCTCTCTCTCTCTCTCTCTCTCTCTCTCTCTCTCTCTCGTACCTTTATGCTAGCAACGAAAAATTATGCTGTTGAAAAAAAAATACTGTTTCACACCGAAGCGGCATGACCTACAATAATGTATCATGATTATCCTACTCTCTCTTCTTCTTCTTCTTCTTCTTCTTCTTCATCATCATCATCATCATCATCATCATCATCATCATCATCATCATCATCATCATCATCATCATCATCATCATCATCATCATCATCATCATTCGTCTTCTTCTTCTTCTTCTTCTGTAGTATTTCCACCTCCTCCTCCTATCATCATCTCATCATTCCTCTTCCTGTTCCTCTCTTCTTCTTCTTCTTCTTCTCCTCTCATCCTTCATCATCTCATCATCATCATTCATCATCCCCCTCTCTTTTTAACACTTCTTCTGTAGGACAGCTTTCACCATGCCATGCCCAAAGGACAGCTTTTCACCATGCCATCCCAAAGGACAGCTTTCACCATGCCATGCCCAAAGATAGCTTTAACCATGCCATGCCCAAAGGACAGCTTTCACCATGCCATGCCCAAAGGACAGCTTTCACCATGCCATGCCCATAGGACAGCTTTCTCCATGTCATGCCCAAAGATAGCTTTCACCATGCCATGCCCAAAGACACAGCTTTCACCATGCCATGCCAAAGGACAGCTTTCACCATGCCATGCCCAAAGGACAGCTTTCACCATGCCATGCCAGAGGACAGCTTTCACCATGCCATGCCAAAGGATAGCTTTCACCATGCCATGCCCAAAGGACAGCTTTCACCATGCCATGCCCAGAGGACAGCTTTCACCATGCCATGCCCAGAGGATAACTTTCACCATGCCATCCCAAAGGATAACTTTCACCATTCATGCCCAGAGGATAACTTTCACCATGCCATGCCCAAAGGATAATTTTCACCATGCCATGCCCAAAGGATAATTTTCACCATGCCATGACAAACGTGCTACCGTGATCTACCCACTACGATTGTCGCTCGTTATCTGTACGTTTTCTCTTCGACCACAAGTAGAAGCTGTTGATGGACGATCAGAAGAACACCAGACTCCCAGGGAACCCTGCCAGTGGACCCTTGAGGGTTTCACGATGACGTGCTGGATGGGCTGCAGGAGATGTTATTCCTGCTGTCAGAAATTCTGTCTACAATGCCGTCAAATTTCAACATTATTCACAAGGCTCCGCCGAAAACGCAGACAAACAAATTACAAGACAAAACACGACGCGTTTTGACCTCTTAGGTCTTCTTCAGGCAAGTTACACACAACTCAGGACAACAAAAACGAACGAGCGATCACTGATCTTCATCCAGTTCGAAGCAAGATGGGTGTTGATTGTCACTACCTAGTCTAACAGGCATATTCATTTGAAGCTCAGCGCGCGATCTTGCGAGCATTTTGTAAAAAAGATCCAACGCCCATCTTGCGCCGAATTGAAGATAAGTGATTGCTCGTTCATTTTCGTTGTCCTGAGTGTTGTGTGTCTTGCCCGAAGACCTAAGAGATTGAAACGCGCAGTGGTTTGTCTTGTTCTTCGTTTGTCTACTTTTTTCAGCGGAGCCTTAGAAATTTAATTAGATTTCCGCCTGCAGCACGTCACTTTTGCGACTAGATCTTACAATGATATCGTTGTAATGATGTATGCCAAAATGCAAATGAATACGTGGACAGGGTGCAGTTGCAACGCTTGCTTAATGTTGGTTCCAAAATGATGCGACTTCCGGCGGAAACTGAAAAAAAAAAAGTCGAAAATGATTTTTTAGCGAGCAGTCACTTATCTTCTCATATGTGACGCAAGATGGGTATTAAATGAAAAAAAGATAAGTAATTGCTCGTTCTTCGTTTTCGTTATCCTGAATGTTATTTATCTTGCCTGAGAAGACCTAAGAGGTCGAAACGCGTCGTGTTTTGTTTTGTAATTTTGTTGTCCCTGTTGTTTGGCGGACTCGCTAAGAATCATTTTCAAAGCTTGTTTTATACACTATACAAAACAGACGTGATATGCAGTGACGCATATGTCGTTTCCAGACGTAAAAAAAAGGGGCAATAAATTGCAGCTTTGCGGCGTATTATTGAATAAACGTCACTTTGCAGCAAAGCTACTTTGTGTGCATGGTGCCTTGCTCTCATCAATGCAGCGATCTGATTCAAACGTGCATTCACGTTTGTGAAAGCTTGTCTTTGGAACCACGTAAGCTTAATGCCCATCAACGCTGTTTTGGCTCAAGCAAATTCACCCGTTTGGGAGCTGTCCAGTGACTACTTTGGCTCTTACTCTTCACTTCCTGCCTGCAGTCATCAGTTTTGAAACCATTTTTGATTCGTTCAAACTAGTAGGGTAACTCTTGCACCCACGATGGAGTAAATACACTACCCATAACTCCGAACGAATGGGCGTGTATTTATTTTATCGTGAGAGCAAGAGTTACCGTTCTTGGTTGTCATCTACTGTTTACTATTTGCTAGCTCCTATAAGATTTCCTTTCGTTCAAACTAGTTTAGAGTTACCGTTCTTGGTTGTTATCTACTGTTTACTATTTGCTAGCTCCTGTAAGATTTCCTTTCGTTCAAACTAGTTTCGACACATTTCTAGCACTAGTTTCGACACATTTCCAACACTAGTTTTTCGAACATTTCCAACACCAGTTTCGAAGTATATCAGAGCTGTGAAGATAACAGCATTTCTCAACGCCCTACACGTTAACATGCTGGGCGAACAGCAGGCTCAACGCACTACACGCTAACATGCTGGTTTATAACAGCAGGCTCAACGCACTACACGCTAACATGCTCGTCTATAACAGCAGGCTCAACGCACTACACGCTAACATGCTGGTTTATAACAGCAAGCTCAACGCACTACACGCTAACATGCTCGTTCATAACAGCAGGCTCAACGCACTACCTGTCTCCTCACATTCCATGCCATGTACCATCACCAGTGAAACATTTTCTTTTAGAGTGTTGGCACTTGCATGATGTGAGACATAAACACTTTACGGAAGACTCCATGAAAACCTTGTTCAGAGATGTCCCACCTGATGTGATCTTCGACTTTCTGAAAGAGGGCAATAGTTTTCATCTGATCTAAGATTTTACGGAGGAAAGATTTCTTTTAAAGATTTCCGGTGTATTTTCAGACGGTGTGTTTTAAAGGGCTGTGTGATTGAGTTTTTCTTCTTTTTTCTTCTCTTTTTCTTTTTTTTTTTTTTTTTTTTTTTTTTTTCTTCTTTTTTTTTTTTTTTTTTTTTTTTTTTTTTTAATGACTTGTGAGATGACTTGAACGCGGTGACAGCCCTGATATGGCCGTTTGCGGTCGGCTGGGCCTATAAGCAACATGACCTTACCTTATCAACATGCCGTGAGAGAGAGAGACTGGCTGTGTTGAAACTGTGAGAAAAAGAAATGACTGCAATGATTCGGCTGGCACGGGCAGAAAACCTCTACGCAGAGCCTTCCTAATTTTCGCTAACAACAAATTGAAGCAGAACCACACGCAGTGCTCTCTATCTGTCTCTGTATTTCTGTTTTCTGCGCATTTGTGTGTGTATGTGTGTGTGTGTGGTGTGTGTGTGTGTGTGTGTGTGTGTGTGTGTGTGTG